>SJYT01078766.1:1683-14336 GCA_006410635.1 Cephalophus harveyi
TCTTGAATATTCTTACCTTTATAAAAAATATAGAACAGAAATTAAAATGTTAGTGCATATTTTATTTTTTATCTAGGTAGGCAAACTATGTTCCTAGTTTATGTTAACAGCAAAAATCCTAGTATACTGAAATCCAACTTTTATCTTAAAACTTAGACATTATAATACTCCTATTAGTAATAATAATAACAAATATTTGAGAGCTTACTATATGTCTGCCACCATTTTAAATATTTAAAAAATATCAACTCATTTAATCTTGCTATCCTCATGACATAAAGAAGCAAAGTAAGTTAAGTAACTTGCTGGAGGTGGTGTGTACTAAGTCGCTTCAGTTGTTTCTTTGCGACCCCATGGACTGTAGCCCACCAGGCTCCTCTGTCCATGGGATTCTCCAGGCAAGAATAATGGAGTGAGTTTCCATGCCCTCTTCCAGGGGATCTTTCTGACCCAGGAATTGAACTCATATCTTTTGTGTCTCCTGCACTGGCAGTCAGGTTCTTTACCACTAGCACGACCTGAGAAGCCCCTGGGAAGCTTCTGGAAGTCACCAGCTAGTAAGTGATATAACCAGCATTTGAACCCAATGAGAAAGATATGAGTTAATTATGCAAATGGTAAAATGCCACTGATGTGAAGGGCTGACTCATTGGAAAAGACCCTGATGCTGGGAAAGATAAAAAGCAGGACAAAAAAAGGATGACAGAGGATGAGATGGTTGGATGGCATCACTGACTCAATGGACATGAGTTTGAGCAAGCTCCAGGAGATGGTGAAGGACAGGAAAGCCTGGCGTGCTGCAGCCCATGGGGTCACAAAGAGTCAGACACGGCTGAGTAACTGAACAACAAAATACTACTTATTCAGGTGGACTGTTTTAACTCCTACTCAAGCTAAAAATTTCTAAGAAAAAGTAAATTTCCAGCAGATAAGATCACTTTGTGATACTCTCAAGAGAGGTTTGCAATCTTCAATTCCCAGGGCAAAGTAGGGTTCTAAACTGCAAAGGAAGAGTTGATGCTCAAAGACAGAAGACTGGAAGAGAGTGAAGCATAGACCTGGGTACAGGCTGAGGGAACTCCAACCATAGACAATATTTTTATATCCGTCCATCCTCCAGGAAGAACTCAGCCTTTGTCCGTGATGTCTGAAATGCATAGCTTCAAGGCAGTCAGTTCAGTTCAGTTCAGTTGCTCAGTCGTGTCTGACTCTTTGCGACCCCATGAATCGCAGCATGCCAGGCCTCCCTGTTCATCACCATCTCTCGGAGTTCACTCAGACTCACATCCATCGAGTCAGTGATGCCATCCAGCCATCTCATCCTCGGTCGTCCTCTTCTTCTCCTGCCCCCAATCCCTCCCAGAATCAGAGTCTTTTCCAATGAGTCAACTCTTCGCATGAGGTGGCCAAAGTACTGGAGTTTCAGCTTTAGCATCATTCCTTCCAAAGAAATCCCAGGGTTGATCTCCTTCAGAATGGACTGGTTGGATCTCCTTGCAGTCATTGCAGTCCAAGGGACTCTCAAGAGTCTTCTCCAACACCACAGTTCAAAAGCATCAATTCTTCGGTGCTCAGCCTTCTTCACAGTCCAACTCTCACATCCATACATGACCACTGGAAAAACCATAGCCTTGACTAGATGCTCTTATTTTTCACAGCAGTTCTCTTTGGGATTCTTTGACTTGGAAAACAAATGAAGCAAAATGAAGTTAATGACTCTTTCAAGTCCTTCCATCAAAGGCTCCCAAATTATAGCCATTGCATCAGTGAAAATTGCCCCAGTAGGAAAATCAATCTCCAGTACTCTTGCCTGGAAAATCCCATGGACAGAGGAGCCTGGTAGGCTGCAGTCCATGGGGTCGCTATGAGTCGGACACGACTGAGCGACTTCACTTTCACTTTTAACTTTCATACACTGGAGAAGGAAATGGCAACCCACTCCAGTGTTCTTGCCTGGAGAATCCCAGGGACAGGGGAGCCTGGTGGGCTGCCGTCTATGGGGTCGCACAGAGTCAGACACAACTGAAGCGACTTAGCAGCAGCAGCAGCAGCAGGAAAATCAGTTGCTGTGGGACATAGTGATGGGGGAAGGGAGGAAGCAGCAGGATATGCTCAGGCTGAAGTGAAGTGAAAATGTTAGTTGCTCAGTCGTGTCAGACTCTGCAACCCTGTGGACTATAGCCCACCAGGCTCCTCTGTCGATGGAATTCTCCAGAGAAGAATACTGGAGTGGATAGTCATTCCCTTCTCCAGGGGATCTTCCTGACCCAGGGATCAAACCCAGGTCTCCTGCATCGCAGGCAGGTTCTTTAACATATGAGCCAGGGAAGCCCCTGAGGGAGATCCCCAAGATGGCACAGAGTTGCTGGCCCCAGCCATAGAAAATGAAAGGACCGGCATCAGGAGTGGACAGAACAATTTAAATTCTATCCTCCATCCCACACTTCCCTCCTTAGAGGCCAGATGTGACCAAAGCATGCACAGGAGCAACCACAATATCCATATTAAGAAATCAGCACTCCTTCTTCATTACTAGATCTGGACATCCATCAGGACCACAAGCATACCTGCCTTTTGCATTTCTGGGTACAATTAACAATTAAATCCTTAGCTTTCCTCTGTTCTTACCCAAAAAGTTCACCATATGATTTTCTCAAAAATCATCATTTAGGTCCAAAATTCCCAAACTGAGCTAGGAACATAGTTACTAAGGAAGAAAAAAAAAGCATCAGGAAGATTAGATTACTTAAAAATACACAGAAGAAGCATGAAATCTTCTATTCCCTGAAAAAAAGAGTAGGATCTGTACTGCCTTTGTCAGGTAAATATTAATCAAGAAGTGTAAAATTTATCCTTTGACCTCAGCTAAAGATGCTGTCCTTACTGTGAAATTTGTTGGCTATACTAGCATTATCTCAGCCCTTGAAAAATTATAAAGACATGTTGGGAAGTTAATCTGGATAGCATCACAATCTTAAAAATGAATAGATTATTTCAAACAAGGATTTTTATGCATTGGAACAAAAACTTGAAAAATAAATATCTTTTCCTAGGTATGGCAAACATATTTCAGAGGTAACTGGGAAGCACAGAGAGGGAAGGAGTTTGTATAAATTATTTCAGGAGAGGCAAAGGGATAGGTAGACATGCCCATCTTTTTATGTCTTAGAGTGGTGACAGGAAATACGTTGTTTTTCCTTTTCTTATTCCCATCCCATAGTATTAATTGAATTCTGAGTTTTTAGAATCAACATGCTTCATTTGCTACAGACCAGTCACATTTCCTCACTTTCTAAGCATACTTGTAACTGCCTGTAAAATCCAGACCTTCATGATGGCAACCACAAGCCAGCTAAAGCCCCACTCCTCCTCCTATTGTGTCATTAAGACATGATAATTTGGTAAAGCTTCAGTGGTTCCCAGTGGTCATCATATTTATGAAGGTCCTGCTAGCTCAGCTTGCCCTCCAGGTGCCCTGAATCTGGGGAAGATAAGAAGGGAGAAAAAGTTTAAGAGTTCATAAGAGACATCTTTAATCTGGTAAACAAGATTAATTGGATTTGGGAGGTTGAAATACTCAGAAAATGAACAAAAATGATATTGGAAAATAGCAGTCATTTCACAGTTTCCATATAGTGGTCACATTTGGGATGCATCTTTTTCAGGAGTCCTGGGGCAGCTAGATATTTGACTTATTACTTCTGTCTTTTGTCCTGATTTTTAGCCTGCAGTAGAGACATAAGATCCCTTTCTAGCCAATAACTCTGAGTGGAAAACTTCAATTCCCCTGGTGGAAAAGAAGCATTCACTGAGGGAAAGATGTTGTAGAAAAGAAGTGATGAGAAACTCAGTCCACACCAAGTTCAACGAAGGTCACTTCAGGATGATGATGTGAGAGAAACGAAGCCAGGTACTTGGGAACTAAATTAATAAATGAATAGGCAAAGCATACACGCTGATCATGACATAAATGCATATCCTTCCTCTAACCAAATTATAGTTTATCACCTCTCTCAGAAGGAATGCTTCTCTGAGTGCTGACTCCAAGGAAGTCTGCTTCCTGGTGGGTTGTCCCTGACAGGTATAAATGTTACCCTTTTCCATCTATTGTCCACTGATGACAAAAGGAAACTAAATAAGCATAATTTCCAGGCTTTTGGTGTTAAGGTCCCCTCAGTGGCCTGAGAATGACTTGCTGGTTTGGAAGGATGCCAGCTATGTGTTGGATCTGGGCAACGATCCTGCACTTGTATAAATTCTGGAGTTAATGGTGAAATAATAGAGTCACAATTCGTGCAAAGCATATTTTTCTGTCCTGAAGAATGAAGTCCCTACAGATATGAGGTGAATACATCAGTGTTTGCCACTATTGTAAATTCTCCTAAAGCATCCTCCTAAATCCACAAAATCTCCTGAAGCATTTCAACTTTGTGGAATTTTCTATTATCCTTAAATGTGGTGTTTTCATGGCTTATTTACTTAAAGCCTCATTGTACGTTTGTGAAGAAATTTCCTGGCATGGTGTTTCAGTGATAGCATTAGTTTCTCTGTATGAATAAATGCTCCCAAGATGGCTTCATGGCAGCCACATACTAATATCCCCACTGTCCATTGATCTGAATGGCAAAACTGATTTTTTTTTTTTTACAGCATTTCTATTCTAACCATTCCACAGAAGTCTGCCAGGTAAATAATTAACTGGTAATGGACAATAACTGATTTGGTCTCATTTGCTCACTGTATTTGCTTGTGGCATTGTTGGTTTTTGTGGCCTGCATTGGTCTGATCTTTAGTCTCGATTCCATTATGTCCCAAGAAAAGTACCTGGTACAGAGTAGATGCCCAATTAAAATTTTCCTGATGAAATTAATGAATGTATTAATCATATATATATGTACATATATTGGAGAAGGAAATGGCAACCCACTCCAGTATTCTTGCCTGGAGAACCCCATAAATAGTGTGGAAAGACAAAAAGATATGACACTGGAAGAAGAGCCCCTCAGGTCAGAAGATATCCAATATGCTACTGGGGAAAAGCAGAGGGCAATGACTAATAACTGCAGAAAGAATAAAGTGGCTGGGCTAAAGTGGAAATGATGCTCAGTTGTGAATGTGTCTGGTGGTGAGTGTGTCTGGTGGTGAAAGTAAATTTTTATGCTGTAAAGAATCGTATTACATAGGAACCTGAATGTTAAATTCATGCATCAAGGTAAACTGGACATGGTCATGTAAAAGATGGCAAGAGTGAACATCAATATCTTAGGAATCAATGAAATAAAATGAACAAGAATGGGTAAATTTAATTCAGATGACCATTATATTTACTACTGTGGGCAATAATACCTTAGAGGAAATGGAATAGCCCTCATATTCGACAAACGTGTCTGAAATGCAGTACTTGCATGCAGTCTCAAAAATGACAGAATGATCTTGGTTCATATCAAAGGCAAACCATTCAACATCACAGTAATCCAACTCTGTGCCCCAACTATTGATGCCAAAGAAGCTGAAGTTGACTGATTCTAGGAAGACCTACAACACCTTCTAGAACTAACACCAAAAAAGGTGTACTTTTCATCATAGGGTATTGGAAGGCAAAAGTTGTAAATCAAGAGATATCTGGAATAACAGGCAAATTTGACCTTGGAGTACAAAATGAAGCAGGGCAAAAGTTAACAGAGTTTTGTCAAGAGAACACACAGGTCATAGCAAACACCCTTTTCCAACAATCCAAGTGACTACTCTACACATGGGCATCATGAGATGGTCAATACCAAAATTAGATTGATTATGTTCTTTGCAGCTGAAGATGGAGAAGCTCTATACAGTCAGGAAAAACAAGACCTGGAGCTGACTGTGGCTCAGATCATGAATTCCTTATTGAAAAATCCAGGCCTCAGTTGAAAAAGTAGGAAAAACCATTATGCCATTCAGTTCAATTCAGTCACTCAGTCATGTCCGACTCTTTGCGACCCCACGAACCACAGCACACCAGGCCTCCCTGTCCATTACCAATTCCCAGAGTTTGCCCAAACTCATGTTCATAGAGTCAGTGATGCCATCTAACCATCTCATCCTCTGTTGTCCCCTTCTCCTGCCTTCAATCTTTCCCAACATCAGGGTCTTTTCAAATGAGTCAGCTCTTCACATCAGGTGGCCAAAATACTAGTTTCAGCTTTAACATCAGTTGTTCCAATGAATACCCAGGACCAGTTTCCCTTAGGATGGACTGATTGGATCTCCTTGCAGTCCAAGGTACTCTCAAGAGTCTTCTCCAAAACCACAGTTCAAAAGCATCAATTATTCTGTGCTCAACCCTCTTTATAGTCCAACTCTCACATCCATACGTGACCACTGGAAAAACCATAGCCTTGACCAGATGGACCTTTGTTGACATTCAGGTATTACCTAAATCAAATCCTTTATGATTATACAGTGGAGGTGACCAAAAGATTCAAGGGTTTAGATCTGGTAGACAGAGTGCCTGAAGAACTATGGATGGAAGTTTGTAACATTGTACAAGAGGCGGTGACCAAAACCATTCCAAAGAAAAGGAAATGCAAGAAAGAAAAGTAGTTGTCTGAGGAGGCTTTATAAATAGCTGAGAAAAGAAGAGATTTGAAAGGCAAGGGAAAATAGGAAAGATATACCCAACTGAACACAGAGTTCCAGGACAGGACTAGAGATCTCGTCAAGAAAATTGGAGATATCAAGGGAATATTTCATGAAAAGATGGGCATAATAAAGGACAGAAATGGTAAGGACTTAACAGAAGCAGAAGAGATTAAGAAGTGGTGGCAAGAATACACAGAACTGTACAAAAACAGTCTTAATGACCCAGGTAACTACGATGGTGTGGTCACTCACTTAGACAGACATCCTAGAGTATAAAGTCAAGTGGGCCTTAGAAAGCATTGCTACAAACAAAGCTAGTAGAGGTGATGGAATTCCAGCTGAGTTATTTAAAATCCTATAAGATGATGCTGTTAAAGTGCTGCACTCAATATGTCTGCAAATTTGGAGAACTCAGCAATGGCCACAGGACTAGAAAATGTCAGTTTTCATTCCAATCCCAAAGAAGGACACTGACAAATAATGTTCAGACTACCATACAGTGGCACTTGTTTCACGTACTAGCAGGGCTTCCCTGGTGGCTCAGTGGTAAAGAATCCACCTGCCAATGCAGGAGATGCATGTTTGATCCCTGAGTTGCAAAGATTCCTTGGAGAAGAAAATGGCAATCCACTCCAGTATTCTTGCTTGGTAAATCCTATAAACAAAGGAGCCTGATGGACTACAGTCCATGAGGTCGCAGAGTCAGACATGACTAAATGACTAAACAGCAGCAACAACACATTAGCAAGGTTCTGCTCAAAATTGTTCAAACTAGGCTTCAGCAGTACATAAACTGAGAAGTTCCAGATGTATAAGCTGGGTTTAGAAAAGGCAGAGGAACCAGAGATCAAACTGGCAACATCTGTTGGATCATCAAAAAAGCAAGAGAACTTAAAAAAAAAATCTACTTCTACTTCATGTACTATGCTAAAGTCTTTGTCTATGTGGATCACAGCAAACTGTGGAAAATTCTTAAAGAGAAGGGAGTTCCAGACCATCTTACCTGTTTGCTGAGAAACCTGTATGTGGGTCAAGAAGTAACAGTTACAACCAGACACAGAACAATGGACTGGTTTGAAATTGAGAAAGGAGCATGTGAAGGCTGTATATTGTCACCCTGCTTATTTAACTTATATGCAGAGTACATAGTGTGAAATGCTGGGCTGGATGAATTGCAAGCTGAAATCAAGATTTCCAGGAGAAATATCGACAGCTTCAAATATGCAGATGATACCACCCTAATGACAGAAAGTGAAGAGGAACTCTTTAAAGAGACTCTTGATAAGGGTGAAAGAGGAGAGAAAAAAAAAAAAAACTGTCTCAAAATGCAACATTCAAAAAACTAAGATCATGGCATCTGGTCCCATCACTTCATGCAAACAGAAGGGGAAAAAATGGAAACAGTGATAGATTTTCTTTTCTTGGGCTCCAAAATCACTGCACACCATGACTGCAGCCATGAAATTAAGTCACTTGCTCCTTGGAAGGAAAGTATGGCAAACCTAGACAGTGTATTAAAAAGCAGAGACATCACTTTGCTGAGAAAGATCCATATAGTCAATGTTATGGTTTTTCCAGTAGTCATGTGTGGATGTGACAGCTGGGCTATAAAGAAGTCTGAGTGCTGAAGAATTGATGCTGTCAAACTGTGGTGCTGGAGGAGACTCCTGAGAGCCTCTTGGACTGCAAGGAGATGAAACCAATCAATCCTAAAGGAATATTCACTGGAAGGACGGATGCTGATGTAAGGTCTAATACTTTGGCCACCTGATGCAAAGAGACGATTCTTTGGAAAAGACCCTGATGTTGGGAAATATTGAGTGCAAGGGGAGAAGGGGGTGACATAGGATGAGATTGTTAGATGGCATCACCAACTCAGTGGACATGAGTCTGAGCAAACTCAGGGAGATAGTGAAGGACAGGGAAGCCTGGCGTGCTGTAGTCCATGGGGTTACAAAGAGTTGGACATGACTGAGTGACTGAACAAGGTATTGAGAAAAGAGATAAACAGCCTGGGGGAAGATTTGAATTAGTGTCAAGACCATAAAAAGCAAGGAGATGGAAAAACAAACTATATACATATATGTGTGTGTATATATATAGGTGGCGCTAGTGGTAAAGAACCCACCTGCCAATGCAGGCGACTAAGAGACCTGAGTTTGATCCCTGGGTCAGGAGGATCCCCTGGAGGAGGGCATGGCAACCCACTCCAGTACTCTTGCCTGGAGAATCCCATGGACAGAGGAGCCTGGCGGCCCACAGTCTAAAGGGTCTCAAGAGTCGGACATGACTGAGCGACTTAGCACTCAAGTACATATATATATGTATGTATGTATATACACACACACAACTTTCCTTATTGCTTGGATTTTTGGCTTGTGTTGATTACACACAGGGGGAGGACAAGGTCAACAGTTGTTCTAGTGGGTACCTCTGGGAAACTCATTAGCAAGGAAGACCTAGTAGTAAGTCTTGTTCCAGCTTTACCAGGACATAGATGACTGTGGCTGATTTAGCTGCTTGGCATGCAGATGAAGCTTTAGAAACTAAACCTGATACTAACTGTGTGAGCTTAGAGCTGAGATTTGACCCCTGACATCCCCTCACGGGCATTGACTCTTGCATTATTCCTATAGGTAAGTAGACCATTAAAGAGTCATGTTTGTAGGACACTTGGTTGTAATTGTGCTCCTTTACAGGCAGGTTGTTTCTCTAGAAGTATTACATGTGCATAATCCTCTTTATGAATTACAATTACTGGCTTTCATGCTCTAACAGTTTTATCTGCTTTGGTCCAATTAAATTTGGCAGGATAAATATTTGAGAGGGAGAGGTGTACCATTTTATAGGTAAATCTGTGAGCATTACTTCTTACTGAGGTTCATTGTATACAAACTACTTTCATGTTAACAGCACTCAAAGCGCTTCCCTGAAACTTCATCAAATGGGTTAAACGGCACTCCTTGTATTAAGCCTTCCAGCGTGTATTTTAGAAGTTTACTGCCTCATTGTTTCTAAATAATGCATTTAACAGAAGGAGGTAACCATGTTGACTTCCTCTAAGAGTATCACATATTTAGATACAGTCAACCAAAAAGCTCCATATTCAGAAGCCTATACTTAGATCCCAGCTGTTTGTTTTGATTTCTAATTCATGGTTACTCACTGAATGGATTTTTGCAACAGGAGATGAAAGAGGATTTTGTTTGCTTATATATTATCTGTATGTAAGGGTTTCCCTTACTTTTCATTGAGGAAGTTAAATTCCTTTTAATGATGATGAGATTTTATTTTACTAAACTCAGCCGATTTTGCCCTTTCTTCTGCACATAAAATGAGCATTATTTCTTACATATTATAGGCCAGATATTATATTTTAATACCACCATGAAATGGGAGTATAGTTTTGAAACCATGCCATGTGTCTGCACATTCTTCAACTAGGTTCTTGTCTACTGGAGCAGCGGAGTTCCAGTGCTTCAAGAGAAGGGTAGATATACCCACCATGAGAACTCTGCCATATGTCAGCATCAAGAGTCAAATTAAATTTTTATTTGCATTCCTAGGAGCACAATATGCTTGAAAATCATGCTTTGGGGAGAGGGGAAAAATTGAATTAATTCTTTTAACGTATCAAAGATCAAGCATGAAAAGTTCTTGGTAGATATTTCTAGTCTTCACCAATACTCTACTGAACTCCTTGAAGTTGGTGAGGGCATGCATCTGCTATTGGCTAATGGACCATGCACAGAAGCAATGAGTGTCACTTCTAGACTAACAGCAAAATACCGGTTCAACTTTTCCTTTCTATGGTGAGCTTTGAGTGGTGAATTAAAATGGCCAAGCTGCAACACTGAAGCATCATGAATTGCTGTGTAATCTCATGGAAGACAGTTGCAGTGGAGGGTCACTTGACTCACAATAGGCTTTGTGTGTTCAAGAAATAAACTTCATGTGTTAATCCACTGAAACTCAGGGGTTGCTTATTACTGTATCATAACTCCATTCTATTTTGCCTAGAACAAGCTGAAATCATTGTATTTTCTTCCATGAGGTAGAGAAAATATCTCTTCTGCTGCGTGAAGGCCAAGATATGGGTTTGATTGTTCCAGAACAGGAAAAAGGAAAGGCACTGAGACCACCTCTTCTGAATGGAAGGATTATAAAACAAAGAAGGGAGACATGTATATGTAATGTATGGCTGAGTTGCTCTGCTGTGCACCTGCAACTATCACGACATTGTTAATTGATTATACTCAAATATAAAATAAGAAAGAAGGGAGACAAAAGGAGAGGAAGAAAGGCAAGCATGGATGAGGGCTTTTATTTTCTCATTTCTCAGTGTTCGTGTGGTAGAGTAGGAGTTTAAATATTTGGATTCTTCCAAAGCCTTCTTTGTCAATTTCATTCCCCATTCCCTATCAGGTATGTTTAATTTTATCATTCAATAACTTAAATTTTTGCCTTCCTGCCCCTGGAGTTTTTATTGTTGCCCTTAAGCAATCCCACTTAATTGTCCTTTTAGTGTTGAAGATTACTAACACTCACTAGTATTCATTTAAGGCTCGTGATCCAGTGAAATAGAAGTATTAGCTTCCAAAACTGGCTTCAAAGAACAATTTACTTGGATAAAGTATAGTCAGTATATGACCAAACTCCCTGATTGCTAAAATCAGTCAGTCTAGTTTCTCTGCACACTTTAGTGTCTCTGACCAAGATAATAATTTACATTTTTATTTCTCTGAATATATTTATAAAATTTTCTACTAACCACCACATTCCATTGCATTCTTAATATTCTCAATGTTTCTTGGATCAGATTTGCTCCTTTATTATTATAATGGTCTCCCAGAATGTCATACAAGTGATATTTTTCTAAATAGCATTTCATTTGGCCTTCACTATTTTGTTAATGTGCTTAAAAGTACATACTTGCAGGTTGCTCATGTTGGTATCTAAACTAAGTTCTGATTAATATTGTTAATATCGTATGCATCTTACAAAAGCCAAAACTTTGCTTCCTCCAATTATATGTCCAGTTTTCTAACTAGTTGTCATATGTCTTCTTTACTTGCCACCTACCTAGCTTGTAATCAGTTTGGTGGTAATTATCCTGAATTGCTACAATAAACCTTTTGATCTCTTTTAATATGTTTTATTTCAACTATAAATTGCACATGACTTTCAAATAATTTTGGATAAATCAGCACAGATAAATATTGTTATCAGTATATAAAGTCAGGAGGCTTAAGAATTTGCTTTTTCTGGTTTCCTTCTCAGAAGGTAGTTTATTTCTAATATTTAATAAACGAGATCAAACACCTGTAACTGTAAACTAAGATAAGGTGATGTAGATTTTGCTGAGACTTGGAAAATGTTGAGGTCCCAGTGACGAGAATATCTCTTCAGGGAGACAAGACTGGATGTTCTTTGTCACCTAGAAAGTTGAATTCTAACCAATTGCATTGTATTCAATATGAATAGATGGAGGAAGATGGACCTAGAAAAGAGGAGTAAGAAACTATGTCCAAAGAGGGAGACACACTGGATCTGAGGACCACACTTCTACTGCATCAACAAATAAGCAGTTTGGTGCACAATGCTTGCTTGTCCGACTACAAGAGATTTATTCATGGCCAGAACTATCCATCTCCTTTGATTCTAAGTTCCTGCTGACCACACAACTTATAAATTACTATCTTGATTTCCCAGAGACCTTGATGCAAGGTAGGAGATACACTGGACCGTGGAGATGAGTGTTTGCGTTATAGGTAAAATGACCATATGTCCTGCTTTGTCCTAAATGATCAGTTTGTACCTCTTGTCCTGGCTTAATTGTTGACAGTTCCCTCCTCCTTTTTTTTTTAAATCTTAAAAGTGGTGCAGTGTGGACAATAAATAATGTGATCATTCTAGTTCATGGGCATTTCTTTAGCAATGGATTTCAGTTCAGTTCAGTTCAGTCGCTCAGTCGTGTCCGACTCTTTGCGACCCCATGAATCGCAGCATGCCAGGCCTCCCTGTCCATCACCATC
>SJYT01078766.1:20741-58119 GCA_006410635.1 Cephalophus harveyi
AGTGGGATAGAATTATCACCCTAAAGAAGACAGGAATTTAGAAGTTATATTGGAAAACACCAAGACTATTTAAGATCACTGGGATTCCCAGGTGGCACTAGTGGTAAAGAATCCTTCTGCCAGTGCAGGACACATAAGAGATGTGGGTTCAACCCCTGGGTTAGGAAGATCCGTTGGAGGAGGGCATGGCAACCCACTCCAGAATTCTTGCCTGGAGAATCCCATGGACAGAGGAGCCTGGTGGGCTATAGTCCATAGGGTTGCACAGAGTCAGAAACAACTGAAGCAACTTAACATGCACATTCATTTAAGACCACTATAAGACAAAAATCAAAAAGAAAAGTATGGCAAATGGCACTATAAATGCAACGTAGAAAATGCAAATTAAATGAAAATTAAATATAATTTTACTCATCAGAATGCCAAGACAACAATGATTTATGACTTTAAATCTAGGAAAGGGACTTATAGATCTGAATTGCTACAACAGTTTTGGAAACAAATTTGCCAATATCTATTTAATTTTTTAAAAAATACGCAATCTTTGACTTAGCCATATCAAAGTTTTAGAATTTATTCTCTGGAAGCAAACACAAAAGGTTGCTTTACATGCATATAGACATGTATATGCACACAAATAATGACATATACACACTTGTGCATATGTGTATGTATGTGTACACGTGTGTATGATTTCCTGAAGTAAATTTGTAGTAGTGAAAAACCTAGGAAGAACCAGAATGTCCACAATGTATGAACAGTTGAATGAATTATAGTGTTCTATACATGCTGTGATGGTTAATCTTATGTCAACTTGACTGGGCCACAGGCTGCACAGATATTTGAACAAATACTCTGGGCATATCTAAGGATGTTTCTGCGTAAGATTAATATTAAGTTCAATACTTTGGTTAAAGCAGATTTCTCTTCCTAATGTGGGTGGACCTAATCCAGTCAGTTGAAGGTTTAAAAAGACTGAGTAACAGGGAACTCCTCCTGCCTGACTGCCTTTGAGCTGGGACATTGATTCTTTCCAGCCTTTGGACCCTCTGTTTCATGTCTGCCCCCATTCAGACTAGAACTTAAACAGTCAACTCTCCTGGCTCTAAAGCCTTAAGATGCAGATTGAAACTGTACTTTTGGTTCTCCTGAGTCTCCAGCTTGCCAAATGCAGCTCTTGGGACTTATCAGCCTCCATAATTGTGTAAGCCTATTCTTTATTAAAAAAATATCCTTATATATATACACACACACACTTACACATACACACACATACACTCTCTATTGTTTCAGTTTCTATGGAGGCACCTGACTAATGCACATGGCATGTGTGCTAAGTCACTTCAGTTGTGTCCGACTCTGTGCAACTCTATGGACTGTAGTTTGCCAGTCCATGGTTTGGAATATTATGCAGCTGTCAAAAAGTACCAACTGGAGCTATATTTATTGACTTGAAGGATGTCCATGAAGTATAATATAAATGATATAATGCATATGGTATGATTCCATCATCACCAATATAAACAAAATAATTTTTAAAATACTCGTGTGTGTGCATGCATGTATGTTTATATTTGTGTGGGCAGAGTAAATAAGTGGGAATGGACTCATACCAGGCTGCAAATATTAGTTTTCAGGTTGAAGGAGCAGAATAGAATGAAGAGATTATTAAGTTTTTACTTTAATACTTTTTCACTGATAGTAATATATTACACTAATTTTACACTTTTTGAACAGACTTTTGACATAAAATTCACATAACATACAATTTGCCTTTTTAAAAATTTAAAAATAAAAATATGCAACTTAGTGATTTAAAAAAAAACATATACACAAAGTCATGCCACTACCACCAGTATTTAATTCCAAAACATTTATATCATCACAAAATAAAACCCTTACTTATCAATCCCACACTCTCACCATCTCCTGAAAACCATTGATTTACTCTCTGTCTCAGTGAATTTTCCTATTCCAGATATTTAATGAAATGAAATACAATATGTGACCTTTTTCTTTCTGGCTTCTTTCACTTAACATAATGTTTCAAGGTTCATCCATACTGAAACATGTTTCAGTACTTCTTTTTTTTTTTTGGCCAAGTAATATTTCATTGTATGGATATACAAAATTTCTTTATGTATTCATCAATTAGCTTATTTTCTCTTTTTGGCTTTCATGAATAACACTGCTGTGAACCTTCTTGTACGTGTGTGTGCTCACATAAATGTATACATGTGTTTATTTATATGCATATGCATATATATGCACATATATTCTTTCATGTGTGAAAATAGAGTATGGTGGACATTCAACACATTTGAAAATTTCAGTTTACAAAAACTTATTTGAATAGTTATACTCTGTCTCTACCTTTTCTTGAAGTCAATATCTTCCTTTCCAGAGATTTGTTTTTCATTTTGACAAACACAGTAGCCAAACTTTTAATTCTGTTTAAATATTTGCTGGTTATGTCACAGAATTTAATATTAGTCTAGACTGAAAACTCCAGAGAATCTCAACTGAATGTGGGAAGTGTATGTATATGTGTGTCTGTGTGTTGTTGAAGCAGGGATATGGGCTGGAAAAAGTAAAAGCATGCTAAGATTTTGTCATAAAGAGATAAATGCCATAGTTAATGGTTAACTGCATTTTATAAAGTAATGTAGAGAAAGTCACATATATATTTCATACATAGTAAAATTTCAATTGAAATAATAGAAATTGGATGTGTTGTAGGGGAACATTAAACAAAGAGAACTTGAAATTCAACAAAATGCAGGAAAGACAATAAAAAAAGCCAAAATATGGTAAATACAAATTAACATAAGGCTAGAGAAATAGTGAACATAAATAAGACTGAAGAAATGTGTGCAAACATATAAATCCTCATACCAAATGTGGACAGACTTATGTCCCTAATAGATGAATAGAGCCACTCTGACTGGGGGAAATGGGAAGTTTTTTTCTTTTCTTCATATTTTTTATTCTTTTGGCAATTGAGTTCTTGTTTTCTGAGTGCCTATTGCTTTGTAACATAATTCTGCAACTTTATTAACTAAACCACAAAATCCTCCACGTTTACATATGCCAAGAATCAATTCAAGATGGATAAGAAAGTTAACCTAAAAATCCAAGGTATAAAAGTAGAAGTTAAAGTGTCCTTCTAAAAGTTTCAAGTAAGAAAAACATAGACATAAAAAAGGAAAAGAATGACTAATTTTATCATCTGAAAATTGGAGGAAAGTTTTATATCCCCCTAAATAAAAATACTTGGAAGAAGATAGGAGCTTCCTAAGTGGCTCAGTGGGTAAAGAATCTGTCTGCAGTGCAGATATGAGTTCAATCCCTGGGTCAGGAAGATCCCTTGGAGGAGGGCATGGCATCCCACTCCAGTGTTGATATATAACCTACAATGGATTAATATCAAGAATGTGTAAAGAAATCCTACAAAATAATATGAAAAACACAATTAACACAAAAGTAAAAAGTAGACAAAAAGAAGAAATATAAATATTGTGTTAACGTATAATTACAAGCATTTAAGTGAATAAAAGCAAGAAACATCATTATTTGGCTATCAGGTAAAAACTGAGGATTAATATCAAAAATTAGCACAATTTTGGAGGGTCAGAGTTTCTCATATACTACTGGCAGTTGTGTGAATTGGCAAAATCATCTTGGAGGAAAATTTAGCAGTATGTAACCCAATCCAGTACTCTTGCCTGGAAAATCCCATGGATGGCGGAGCCTGGTGGGCTACAGTCCATGGGGTCACAAAGAGTCGGACACGACTGAGCGACTTCCCTTTCCCTTTTCCCTTTAAACATGTTTAAGTTTTTCCTGGTAGCCATGTCTGAGAAAGACTTGGCACACAAGTGCACAAGGAAGCTTGTGGATGATTAATTGCAATGTTTTTTGGAATAACAATTGTGAAAAATTAGAAACAACCTAAATGACCATCAATAGGGTATAATCAAATAAATTTTGGAATATCCAGGCCACTGGGTATATGCAGCAGTTATAAAGAATGAAGTACATCTATTTGTACTGACACAGAAAGTTCACCAAGATGTATTGCTTTTGAAGAAACAAGTGGAAATGATTCAGATATTAATCTACCAAGTTAAATATCATGTATACAAATAAATTGTCTGAAAAATGGAAGAAATCCACCACATTATTCAAGTTGATTACTGCTGAGGAGTAGAGTGGAAATGTAGGAAGGGTTTGTGCTATTTACTTCTGCATTGTTTTAATTTTTTTTTCAGTGATACTTATTATAATACCTGTGTATGTTAAAATACAAACTACAATCTAAGTAGTCATGAAGAATTATGTTATTAATAAAACTTTATTATTTCTTTTATTTTGTCACTAGTGATTTGTCAATTTAAATTGTCTGTTTAGAAATAAGTGAGGGAGATTAAGAGGCACAAGCTTCCAGTTGCAATGAAATGAGTCACAGATATGAAATGTACAAAGTGAAGAATATATCCAATAACTATGTAATATCTTTGTGACACATCATAACTAGACTTATAGTGATGATCATTTTGAAATGTATAGAAATACCAAATGACTATATTGTATAACAGAACTTAATATAGCATTTAGATAAATTATATTTCAAAAAATTCATAGAAAATGTGATAAGCATTGTGGTTACAAGATTTAGGGGGTGGGAGAAGGGAGAACTGGATGAAGATAGTCAAGAGATACAAAATTCCAGTTATAAGATAAATAAATACTAGGGATGTAATGCTGGATCGTTGAAAAAGCAAGAGAGTTCCAGAAAAAAAAACATCTATTTATGTTTTATTGACTATGCCAAAGCCTTTGACTGTGTGGATCACAATAAACTGTGGAAAATTCTGAAAAAGATGGGAATATCAGACTACCTGACCTGCCTCTTGAGAAACCTATATGCAGGTCAGGAAGCAACAGTTAGGACTGGACATGGAACAACAGACTGCTTCCAAATAGGAAAAAGAGTATGTCAAGGCTGTATATTGTCACCCTGCTTATTTAACTTATATGCAGAGTACATCATGAGAAGTGCTGGGCTGGAGGAAGCACAAGCTGGAATCAAGATTGCGGGAGAAATATCAATAACCTCAGATATGCAGATGACACCACCCTTATGGCAGAAAGTGAAGAAGAACTAAAGAACCTTTTGATGAAAGTGAAAGAGGAGAGTGAAAATGTTGGCTTAAAGCTCCACATTCAGAAAACTAAGACCATGGCATCTGGTCCCATCACTTCATGGCAAATAGGTGGGGAAATAGTGGAAACGGTGGCTGACTTTATTTTTCTGAGCTTCAAAATTCCTGCAGATGGTGATTGCAGCCATGAAATTAAAAGACGCTTACCCTTTGGAAGGAAAGTTATGACCAACCTATATAGCATTTTCAAAAGCAGAGACATTACTTTGCCGACTAAGGTCCGTCTAGTCAAGGCTATGGTTTTTCCAGTGGTCATGTATGGATGTGAGAGTTGAACTATAAAGAAAGGTGAGCACTGAAGAATTGATGCTTTTGAACTGTGGTGTTGGAGAAGACTCTTGAGAGTCCCTTGGACTGCGAGGAGATCCAAGAGGCCCATTCTAAAGATCAGCCCTGGGATTTCTTTGGAAGGACTGATGTTGAAGCTGAAACTCCAATAGTTCGGCCATCTGATGCTGAGAGCTGACTCATTTGACAAGACCCTTGCTGGGAAAGATTGAGGGCCGGAGGAGAAGGGGATGACAGAGGATGAGGTGGTTGGATTGTATCACTGACTTGATGGACATGGATTTGGGTGAACTCTGGGAGTTGGTGATGGACAGGGAGGCCTGGCGTGCTCTGGTTCATGGGGTCGCAAAGAGTTGGACATGAATGAATGACTGAACTGAACTGAAATGAATGCACAGCATGCTTAAAATAATTAACTCTGCTGTGTCATATATATAAGTTTTTAAGAGAGTAAATCTTGAGTTCTCAACATAAGGAAAAATTTTTTCTATTTCTTTAATTTTGTGTCCATGTGAGATGGTGGATGTTTACTAACCTTATTGTGAGGGTCATTTCATGATGTAAGTCACATCATTATGCTGTATACCTTAAACAGTGCTGTGTGTCAATTATATCTCAATAAAACTGGAAGCAAAAAGCAAACTGTATATATAAAAGATGTATTCAAACAAATTGCAAACAGAAAAAAATTACGACCTAAAACAACGTTTAAAATAATTTTAAATACAATGAAGTGCATAATTGTTCTTAATTTTACTTACGGTTTTCATACCCAAATTGGTACAATTCACATTTTCTGTCCATAATATTAATTCAAAGAACTGGACTAGACTGGGAATCAGGTGAACTGGATTCTAATCCACATCCACCAAAGTGTTGACTCTGACAAGTTCCTCCCCTGCTCAGGTGTCATCATTCTATGGGGGATTTTCTAAGGGATGAACCAAGCAATCTCCAAGGTCTAATAACCTCTGATTCTATGACAATCTCAAAATCAAATAAATGTAGTTGAAGATGTTTATTAGAACTTTCATGTCCATAGATTCCACTTTTTCAGGAGCTTTGCAAAACAAGTAGTTTGCTTTATTTTTTCAAGAATATTCTGGTCACACTATATATCTATATTTGTCAGGGGTGGTAATTGTCAACTTGATATAATCATCTTTAACAAAGAAAGCTTGAGAACTGGCTTCCTCAGCTTAAGATACTGGTACATATTGAAGACAGCAAAGTACAGTGGGAATAGCATAAATTAAGAGTCAAGGAGGTGTGTATTCTCTGGAACACACCTAGTAAAAGCTATTTAAGGAGACTGAGCCTCATTATCCACAACTAGAAAGTGGAGCTAATACTATTCACCATTATATTGGTCTATTAATAGTGAAAGTCACCACTTACCAAGCCGACACTACATGTCTGGCAATGTATCAAGCACTTTATATGATATCGAATTTAATTCTGACAATAAATTATAGCTGCAGAGGGAAGCTAAGTTACTCTGTGACTCATTGTAGGAGAATGCTGATCTATCGTGCAAAGAGGAACATGTCTCTTATGGATGTTAGACCTCACTTTTGTTACTGTGATGATAGCTGAATACAGAGTTTATCTCAGTAGATGAGTGCTTGCAGCATAATAATGTTCCTTTAGTGCCAAATAATATTTCTTCAAGGCTAAACCTTATTACTCTTATTTCATTTTGGAAACTCCTAATTAAGGAGTCACTATGAATAGTGGGAAATTTAATACCAGGTCATATCCCATTTCTCTATAACTGATGAATATGTATTATAGTTCTATTCTTCTTATTTCCATTGATTCTGAATGTTACAACCACTTGATCCTTGTCAACCTGCATAATGTCAGCCCCTTTAAGGATCTTGTTGACTGGAAGTTTCATCAATGTACAGAGGAAGTGTTTTCACATATTCCCAAAACTGTATGCAATTTCCAATTAATTTGGAAATACAATCCCATTCCAATCAAAATGTCTACAGGATGTTAAAAAATAGAATGAAGCAAGCTAATTTTCAAGTTACCTAGAAGACAAATTCTTAAGACCAGCCAAGGAATTTTTGGAAAAATGATGAGGGGAAAAAACAAACAGGAAATAGTATATGAAGTGTGATTTGGACTGAATTTTTGTGAGGCAGGTTTCATGGGTTAGAAGCATGTCAGCAATCATGCTCACTCTAATTAGAATTATATCAGTATTCATTTGAGTAGCTACAATTATATTGCTGTTTGTAACATTGTCCTTTTGCATATGGTAGATGGAGAGGACTTCTATTTTCTTAAAATATGGCATTAAAATTGAGACATTTGCTATTGGCTGCTCACTCAAAAGCCATTTCTCCTTTTTGCTAAAGAAATCTTCCTTTGGGAAGCAAACATGACCCACTCTGGGAGAAGCAACAAGCTCAGGTAGAAAACCATAATCCTGTTAACAGCAGAATGAAAGTGAAAGTGAAAGTCATTCAGTGGTGTCATTGATCAGTCCTGGGTGTTCATTGGAAGGACTGATGTTGAAGCTGAAACTCCAATACTTTGGCCACCTGATGCGAAGAGCTGACTCATTGGAAAAGATACTGATGCTGGAAAAGATTGAAGGCAAGAGGAGAAGGGGATGACAGAGGATGAAATGGTTGGATGGCATCACCAACTCAACAGAGATGAGTTTGAGTAAACTCCGGGGGTTGGTGATGGACAGGGAGGTTTGGCGTGCTGCAGTCCATGGGGTCGTGAAGAGTCGGACATGACTGAGCAACTAACTGAACTGAACTGAATCTAATTTCAATCATCAAAGATTAATTTTAGGTGTTCTAGAACTTCATGTAAATGGAATAGTAAACTGTATATTCTTTTGGGTCTGGATTCTGTTCTGCAGCATGTATATAATGTCTATACATAATGTCATTTTTCCAGTAGTCATGTATGTATGTCGGCTTCACTACCTGAAAAAACAAAGGCGGGGAGAAGCATGAAGGACAGGAAACTCGAAACCCGAGAGCCCGCTGGCCGATGCCCTGCCCTCTGAGGTCCCTGGCTCCCGCGTTTGCACACGGACGCAGCACGTGGCGGGGTTCCAGCGCTCCCAGGCTCCCAGCGTTTTCCTCAAAGCCGACGGGAGGAGGCGCAGGCATGAGGACGGCGTCGCCTGAACGCAGCCTGGAAGCACCGGGAGGCCGGTTTCCTAGGTGCCGGGCTTCCCGCGGACGAGCCGCGGTCACCCGGTCCGGAGACAGCGCCCGCCGCTCCCTCCCGGTTCCCCGGAACATGAACAGGCCGACCCCAACGTTCGGCAGCATGAAAAGCATGCTTGTCAGCCCAGAGCGGTTTTTCCAAGAGAGTTTATCTTTCGGCGCTGCAGTCGGCTACCCATACTTGGGCTTCCCTGGTGGCTCAGAGGTTAAAGCGTCTGCCTCCAATGCGGGAGACCTGGGTTCGATCCCTGGGTCGGGAAGATCCCCTGGAGAAGGAAATGGCAATCCACTCCAGTATTCTTGCCTGGAGAATCCCACGGACGGAGAAGCCTAGTAGGTTACAGTCCACGGGGTCGCAAAGAGTCGGACACGACTGAGCGACTGAACTGAACTGAGCCATACTTGAATTTGGCACTTTAGGGTCTGGAGATAATCAACCGGCTCGAAATAGGAGGAAAGCCTGCGCTCCAGATAACAGCTCCAAGCCNCCCACGGACGGAGAAGCCTAGTAGGTTACAGTCCACGGGGTCGCAAAGAGTCGGACACGACTGAGCGACTGAACTGAACTGAACTGATGTATGTATGTGAGAGTTGGACTGTAAAGAAAGCTGAGGGCCGAAGAATTGATGCTTTTGAACTGTGGTGTTGGAGAAGACTCTTGAGTCCCTTGGACTGCAAGGAGATCCAACCAGTCAATCCTAAAGGAAATCCGTCCTGAATATTCATTGGAAGGACTGATGTTAATGCTGAAATTCCAACACTTTGGCCACCTGATGTGAAGAACTGACTCATTGGAAAAGACCTTTATGCTGGGAAAGATTGAAGGCAGGAGGAGCAGGGGATGACAGAGGATGAGATTGGGGTATGGCATTACCAACTTGATGGACGTGAGTTTGAGCAAGCTCTGGAAATCAGTGATGGACAGGGAAGCCTGGCATGCTGTAGTCCATGGAGTTGCAAAGAGTCAGACATGACTGGGTGACTGAACTGAACTGACTGATAATGTCATGCTTATCATTAGTTTATTCTTTTTTATTGCTGAGTAATGTTCTATCATATGACTATACCACAGTGCATTTATATATTCTTTTGACGTATTGAAACATTAGTTGCTCAGTTGTGTCTGACTCTTTGCTACCCTATGGACTGTAGCTCATCAGGCTCCTTTGTCCATGGGATTCTCCAGGCAAGAATGGTTGCCATTTCATTCTCCAGGGGATCTTCCTGACCCAGGGATGGAACCTGCACCTCCTGCACTGCAGGCAGATTCTTTACCTTCTGAGCTACCAGGGAAGTCCATACATTCTTTTGGTGATTGATATATTTGGGTTGCTTCCAATTGTTGGTTGCTGCTGCTGCTGCTGGTACTGCTGCTAAGTCGCTTCAGTCGTGTCCGACTCTGTGCGACCCCATAGACGGCAGCCCAACAGGCTCCCCCGTCCCTGGGATTCTCCAGGCAAGAACACTGGAGTGGGTTGCCATTTCCTTCTCCATTGTGTGAAAGTGAAAAGTGAAAGTGAAGTCGCTCACTCGCGACCGACTCCTAGCGACCCCATGGACTGCAGCCTACCAGGCTCCTCCATCCATGGGATTTTCTAGGCAAGAGTACTGGAGTGGCGTGCCATTGCCTTCTCCGAATTGTTGGTTAGTAAGAATAAATTTTCTCAGCCTGTGCGGTAAAGCCTGAATCTTGAGAACTAGAAAAACATGTAGCTTTTGTCTTGTTAATAGCATGAAGGCAGCCGTAAAGTCAAATATTTTCCATTTTTTCCAAGTTTTCCTGAAACAGTAATATTTGAGGTAGAGAAAAATTTCCTAGATACACAAGGGTTGCCATGAGTTCCTAGAAGTGAAATATATTTGAGAAAGTAATTTGACTTCTCTAAACCTCAGTTTCTCATCTAAAAAATATCTTTAGGGTCCTTTTGAGTTTTAACATTCTATTTCATTAATCATATTTCAAAAATGAACAGACTCAGGCTTCCCTGGTGGCTCAGTGGTAAAGAATCTGCCTGCAGATGCAGGAGACACAGATTCGACCCTTTATCCAGAAAGATCTCACATGCTGTGGTGTGATCACACAAAGAGTAATTGGACCTGTGTGACACAATTATTGAGCCTGTGCTCTGAAGCCCAGGAGCCACAACTACTGAGCCATGAGTTACAACTACTGAAGCTGTTGTGCCCTAAATCCCATGCTCTGCGACAAGAGAAGCTGCAGCAATGAGAAGCCCGTGCACCACAACTAGAGAGTAACCCCCACTCTTCTAGGACTAGAGAAAGCCCATGTGCAACAACGAAGATGCAACACAGCCAAAAATAAAATTAATTAATTAATTATTTTAAAATGACAGATGTGTTGGGGGCAAGGAATTATTATGCTGGTATTGTCCTTGCATGCCATAGATCACATGTGGGTATGACGTTGCCATTGAACTTTACTACCTAATAATATTTACTTTTATTTTGGTTTTACAGATTCAAGATAAAGATTCTTTATACGATTTTATTTTCTTAAACAAGTCCCCAGAGTATTTTTTGTTAAAAGAACTCTGAAAACTGTTAAATATAACTATTGTCAAATATTTTAATCTTCTACTTTGCCCCAGGGGAGAAGAGTTGTAGTGAAAAAGTGAAATGTTTTTGCCTCCAGGTCCACATACAAGTTAGCCTTGGGGCTATAGGACTTGACCTTCAGTCACTAAGGATTTCAGTCACTAAAATTTTCCAGTACCTGGAACTTCTGCCTCCACTTCAGTAAGAGCAAGAAGTATGAGTCCCCTAACACTCCTGGATCATTTTCTATGCTTAATAAGGGCCCTCAAGGGAAATGCTTGTGACAAACTGCCTATCCAGAGAGAAAAATGTAATTACAGTCCTGGAGAGAGAGGTATGGAGCGTGAAGTCCACTTCCTTTTTACTACCTGTAGTAATTCAGCTAAAGATGTTAGGATTCACTATTATAGTCAAAGGCAGGAAAAAGGAAAAAAAAAAAAACGTATTTCAAAGGATGACCAGAAGAGCTGAAACTGACTATAAGCCAATGTGTCGGGAATGTCTATGGAGATTTCAGTGTCTGCCTTGTTCTTGCTGTAGTAGGAGACAAGAAAGATTCTAAAGTACTTTTTTTAGTTCTGTCTCCTTCTGGGCAGAACAACCAAAACTGTTTTAAGATCTAGGATCTTCTAAGCTTCACCTCAGGGGCAGGAAATGGCTAGTCTTTGTTTTATATGGCCTTGAAAGAAACCCTTGCCCAAGCCCTTATAAGGAACATTAGGCCTGAAACATAGAGTGGGACCCTGTCGGACTCCTGGACACAGCCTTTCTGTCCTCCATTTCTTGTGTGTAGAAAAGAGACTTCAATCTCCTTCCCTGAGTTCCAAAGGGCAGATTTAAACAATTGTTCATCAGGGAAGGGAGGGGAGCCAGAGACAAGGAAGGAACTGCCAGAAAACAGTAGTGCAACATTGGGGCAGAGTCCTGGTTCCCCATCAAGGGATACACACATAACGGTATTTTTGAGCTCTTTACAGAATTAAAATCTCCAACAAATGCTTCCAAATGTAGTAGTCTTCATTTCAGATTAAAGGAACGACAGAAACTCATCAGGCCATCTGAGGCCAGATTAAAAGAGTGCAAGCCTTGTACACACCCTGATCCTTATTGGCAACCCTGCCCTTAAACCACTGCTATAAAACTCTTCACCAAAACCTCCTGGGTTGTTGTTCAGTTGTTCTGTCACTCAGTCATGTCCAACTCTTTGCAACTCTATGGACTGCAGCATGCTAGGCCTCCCTGTCCTTCACCATCTCCCAGAGCTTGCTCAAACTCATTTCCATTGAGTCAGTCATGTTATCCAACCATCTCATCCTCTGTCATCCCCTTCTCCTCCTGCCTTCAATCTTTTCCAGCATCAGCGTGTTTTCCAATGAGTTGGCTCTTCACATCAGGTGGCCAAAGTATTGGAGCTTCATGGGTTGGCACACACCATTTTTGAGGCAGGAGACTGCTGTGTCCCCCATTGCCTGGCAAAGCAATAAAGCTATCCTTTTCTACTTCATCCCAAACTGTCTCTGAGATTTGATTTGGCACCAGCACACAAGGGCCAAGTTTTTGGCATCAGGCCCATGGAGGAATTAAACTTGAGCTTCCCTAAAGGAGAAGGGACGTAGAAAGGCTAAAGCTCAGACAGGAAGTGCCAAGTGGCTTCTTACCCATATTTTCTGGATTTCATAATCTCAAACAAGACAACTGAGATTGGATGTCTTGTCAACCTTAACCAGATGCTTTCAATTTACAAAAAGAGTCATGTGTCATAGCACCAATTTTTATTGGTTGCACAGGTAATACTCAAGTGGTAGTGTTGCAGAAATCAGTAACTGAGAAACCAAGCACCACACTCGGAGAGTTGGAGAACTCAGGTTTATAATGCTGGTGGGCCCAGAGGAGTTAATACTCCAAGCTCTGAGCCCCAAACAAAGGGATTACAGAGTTTTTATAGACAGACTGTAGTGGACAACACTAGCTGTTAATAGGCTGGTTTAAAATAGGGGTTTTGCTTGCAGGAACAGCATTCAAGATGGGGAGGGGTTTGCCTGACCTGGACAGGCATGATTAAGCTGGTTTGCAGGGGCTGGGCAATTGCAAACAGAGGACAAGGGTGAGTGAGATAAACTCTAGTTTCTAGTGTTGCAAGTCCCCACTTTCTGAGACTATATGACCTATGTGACCTAGACTTTGAAAGGGGCAAACTGAGTTACAGAGGCAGAAGGAAAAGGAGGTTATGTAAAATTTTCACTTTTCCTCTTCAGTAGGGTTGGGATCTATTTTCTATAGTGAATGCTTCGGTTCTGCTCATGCATTCTCCTTGTCAGAATCCTAGAAGGCCATGGTCACTCTAATTTCTCAGAGAGAGTGGTGCTCCTTCTGTGGGTACTGTCTGGGTTCATGTTCATTGTACCCCTAAAGGTAATAATGTCACACTGCACAGTGTGTCCTGTTAAAGAAAAAAAAAAAATCAGATACCTCATAAAATAGTAAGGAAGACTTTACTCAGGACTAGTATAATAGTTGTCAAGACTATTGCAGAGACATCAGGCTCGACTGTGGATTCAGTAAAGACAACTGGGGATTTATAGCCAATGAGAAGAAAGAGGGGGATCAGTGGATAAAAAATTAATAAACAAGAAATATCAAGGCTAGAAGGATTCTTGATAAACTGACTTAAAGGGATTCTTGCTGAAGGCAGGTCGAGGATTTATATGTTAAAAGTCAGGGGAGAGGTGAGGAAACTGATCAGTTATCACAGGTGACCAGATACCAAGGGTGCAGCATCTCCCTAAACAGACTTTGTAAGATTTTGCTAAAACTGGACTAGGCACACTGAAGATAGGGCCAAAGACTAGGCCTGGTCAAAAAGAGAAGTCAGAGGAGCCTGATTAAAATTTGGTCAAGGAGATAGTCTTTGTTAGTCCCAAGTAAATATTGATGATGATGATAGCTTGCATTCATCTAACATATGAACATATATCTTCTAATTTTATTTCATAGCCACTGGGTGCATTAGATACTAGTCTTATTCAATTTTATTCAATTTTTCTGATGAAAAAATTAAGGCTCAGAGGTTGCTGTAGATATCATGTTATATCACCCAGATCCCCATTCAATGAGCAACTGGTTGCCCCAGTTGCCAAAAGCGCTTTCTGCAGACACATTTCACCTTTCAGGCTCTTGGATCACCTTGGTTGCAGAGAGCTCCCTCACCTAAGGTTACAGCCTTTTAGTGTGTGCTGGAACCTGCATGTACCACTCAAGCCCATTGTGTATATTTCTTCCCAATATCATGTAGAGTGGCAGCATTTTTTCATAATTTTATTTATTTATTTATTATTTGGGGGTGGGGGCTGTGCTGGGTCTTCGTTGCTGTGGGGGCTTTATTCTTATTGCAGTGAGTCAGGGCTACACCTCCTTGCAGTGCTCGGGTTTCTCATTGTGGAGCACGAGCTCTAGGCAAGTGGGCTCAGTAGTTGTGGTTCCCAGGCTCTAGAACACAGGCTCAAGAGCCTGTTGCAGTGCACAGGGCTTAGTTGCTCCATGGCATGTGGGATCTTACCAGACCAGGGATCAAATCCTTGTCTCCTGTATTGGCAGGCAGATTCTTTACCACTGAGTCATCGGGGAAGCCCCATGACATCATGTTGATAGCCTGAAATACTCATATTGATCCCAAGCTCCTCCTAAATAAATATCCTATACCCTAAACTCCATCACTTCCTGGGAAACACTAATCTTCCAAGGAAGTTAAATAACTTGACCAAGGTCACTCAGATATTAAAAGGCAGATCCAGAATGCAATCATCTGCCTAGCTCCAAAGCCCACTTGCTTAACAACCACACTCTATTTCTCAACTACATGGTAATTTTAAGAAAAAAACCATTCAGTATGGATAACTCTGACAGATTAATCTCTACCTTATATTTTACAGGTATTAAAATTGTGACAGTAACTGGAGATATCCATACAAAGACAGAAAAAGATTTTTTACCAGGAATTAATTTACCATGGGATCAACATAGAAAGTGGACCTGGGAAATTGGTGATGTAAACAAAACGTCTTGCTTTTTTTATGCCTCTTTTACATTCAATGTAATCAATTCAATTTAATACATTTATCATTACATACAGTGTATAAAACATTGTGATAGATATTGTGGGGAATACAAGATTAGAAGCATTTCCTAAAATTTGCCATATCATAGGCAGGTGATTAGGCATGTAAAAGGCAGAAAACTCTAAAACAAAGCAGAATGGTACAGTGGTTCAAATGAGGTGCTAAGGAACTACTAGAAATTATGATTCTAACTTTACTAATGATCATGAAATAGATGGAATTGGAATCGGCCTTGAGGAGTGAGATTTTGACAGTGATACATGTTTTTCAACAAGAACAAGATGAAGTGTGGAGATCAACTGGAATGAAAGTGTTACTGAACAAAGTTCATGTGACCATTGCAGAGCAAACCAAAACATCAGAATTTAGAGCCGAGAAAAGTTGGTTTCAAGGCCAAGCAAGGAGAATACGAGATTCAGGATCAAGAACTCCAAATTCTGCTATGGTTTTCAAGGAGAAGTTTTTACAGGCTAAATTTAGGGTGAGGGCTGAAGGCTGTGTGACTTTCTTCTGATTGGTGGGTGGTGAGGTAACAAGGCCATGACCCAGGAATCTCGTGCTGTGCCTGAAGTTAACATCCTCCACCTGGGTGGGGTCCTTAGCTACTTTGCTCAGTTATGTCCAACTCTTTGTGACTCCATGGACTGTAGCCCACTAGACTCCTCTGTCCATGAGATTTTCCAGGCACAAATACTGGAGTGGTTGCCATTTCCTTCTCCAGGGGATCTTCCTGACCCAGGGATCTAACCCAGGTCTCCAATATTGTGGGCAGACTCTTTACCACCTGAGCCACCAGGGAAGCCGTTAGTTCTTCAGAGGAACTCAAAAGTGTTATTAGATATATTCCTTCAGGAGAACCAGGACCTTACCTGGAGGATGCACAATTGTTTCTTGATTACTCCTCCTTTGTTTCTTCATTCTCTGATTTGCAAATATTTGAATCTGCCCTTTGGAACTCAAGGAAGGCCTGGGAGGTTGAAGGAAGCCTATTTTCTGCAAGCTAGAAATGGGGTCATGGAAAGGATTCATAGAAGGAGTGCTCCTCAGGGTCCTTCTTGGTTTCAGTCCTACTTTTTCATTGATTTCCCTGATGGCTCAGTGGTAAAGAATTTGCCTTTAATGGAGGAGATGTGAGTGTGATCCCCAGGTCAGGAAGATCCCCTGGAAGAGGAAATGGCAACCATTCCAGTATTCTTGCCTGGGAAATCCCATGGAAAGGGGAGTCTGGCGGGCTACAGTCCATGGGGTTGCAGAGTCGGACATGACTGAACTTGCCCTCACCAGATATTGGACAAAGAGAACAGGTATTGGACAAAGAAGGGAATAACATTTTGAATAGACAGTTTCTTGGCAGAGGAACTCAGTTTTAGGGATACTTGGTTTCAAAAGGGAATTCCCTCTTGGTCCACTGGTTAGGACTCAATGCTTTCACTACTGAGGCTGCAGGTTCAATCACTGGTTGGAGAATTAAGATCTACAAGCCATGCAGTGCAGCCAAAATTGAAACAAAATAAAAGAAACTGATAATCAACAGGAATGGAAGAGTATGGGATCAGGAGGCTATAGGGATAGGCCAAGTGAGTGATAAGGACTTTCTGGATATAAGGTCAGCAATGAAAAAAAAATGATAGAGTGGAAACATTTAGAAGATAGAATTAATAGAGAGTTGGTTATATAGGGAGTAAAATACAAGGAAAAACTCTAAAATAAAGATATATTCAGAGGGGAAAAAAAAAAAAACATTGCCAGTTTATAGTTTGCCAAAGAAAGAGGTTTACTCCTAGTTTAGTCTAGTTTTATCCACATATCTCAGCAGGGTATCTTCTAATCTCCCTAGTGGAAAGCATTCTATATTACAAAAGCCTCCACTGAGTATTAATTTTCATGTCCAGAGAACTTGTCTCATGTCCAATATAGAAAACACCAGCTGGCAAGAATGGATAAAGGTTTCACATAACTTGGCCCATTTCTCTGCATCTGTCTGCTGATTGAAGTGGCCTAGGAGAAATTCAGGATTAATCCCTAATATCTTTTGTTTCACTTGGTTCTCATATATAAGAATTCAGGAGCATCTACACACATTTCTAATATTTTTATCTATATTTACTATTGAGGTCAGACTTACCAGAAGCAAATAATCATTCAGTTTCCTTTGAGGTACTCGATAGTATCTTAGAAGTGAAGTGAAGTTGCTCAGTCGTGTCCGACTCTTTGCGACCCCATGGACTGTAGCCTACAAGGCTCCTCTGTCCATGGGATTTTCCAGGCAATAGTCCTGGAGTGGATTGCCATTTCCTTCTCCAGGGGATCTTCCCAACCCAGGGATCGAACCTGGGTCTCCCGCATTGTAGACAGACGCTTTACCATCTGAGCCACCAGGGAAGTCCAAAAGAATCTGTTAAATTCCCCTTACAGTAATCACTAGATTCACAATGAGCTCCCCTGTGTCCTAAGGCACTTGGTAGATATTTGTGGTAATGACCCTCATCCAGGTTTGTTTTAGTTTTTTCCCCAAACTAAAGAACCTTTATCTCTTTATATAGAGAACTCCTAAGAAGTTAAACACATCTGTATTCAAATAGACAGGGTTCTTTGGCAAGAAATGCAAATTATGACCTTCTCTAACCCATTGTGGAGAAGAACCCATTGACCTTCTCTGGAGTTAAGTGTTAAATGTTCTGAAAGAAAGTTTATCAATGAAACATCACTCATCAATCCTCTAGAGTAAGGTAGCTTTCCTGGAGAATAAAAAAGAGAAAATCACCAACAAAGGCTATTATTGATTAACTAGCTCAAGTCAAATCTCCCAACCTTAGATAGTTCTGAAAATGTGAAAAGGAAATGCTCTTGTCTTAATTCATGTGTAAGAATCATCAAAAACATTAAATTGGTTTCTGAGTCCTTTTAACCCAATCCCAGTGGCCTTTGTCAATATCCTTGCTTTATGGTGTGGTAAGATATTCCAAGCTTAGCTTGCACATTTCCTGCCCCAGAGCTAGAATTAGCCATTTTCCCAAATAATCTTTGTTCCTTTTAATGAGAAATGATATTTACAGACCACAATTCAGGTACCAGAAATAATCATTGCTATTAGATTGCCCATTGTTTCTTGCTTTTTCGAATAGCAAGGAACCATACAGTTTCGAGCTATATGAAATTGCCTTTCTATAAACAAAAATAATGGTAAAATATCAGCAGTTTCATGTGGCTTGATCTAATATTTTCAAGATAAAATACATCATAAGTTCATCTAATTCAAATTGTATTTTATAAGGCTTATTTTCAGGGAAGGGAAATGGGTAGAGATACAGATGAAATAGAACTATCCATATAGTTGTTGAAGCTAAGGAATAGGTACATGAAAAATTATAAGCTTCCCTTTTGAATATGTTGGAAAACTTTCATAATGTAAAGTTTTAAAAAAACTCTATAAGAACAGTAATGCTACTGAGTGATGTTGAAGATGCCTATTAAGGGTTTGAATAAGTATTTCATTAAATGAGAGCAGAAAAAATTATAAAGCATTATATTGTATATAATACTACTTAAAATGCTGTCTCTTATACACATCTAGATGTGTATAAGAGACAGGGGCTGGGCAATTGCAAACAGAGGACAAGGGTGAGTGAGATAAACTCTAGTTTCTAGTGTTGCAAGTCCCCACTTTCTGAGACTATATGACCTATGTGACCTAGACTTTGAAAGGGGCAAACTGAGTTACAGAGGCAGAAGGAAAAGGAGGTTATGTAAAATTTTCACTTTTCCTCTTCAGTAGGGTTGGGATCTATTTTCTATAGTGAATGCTTCGGTTCTGCTCATGCATTCTCCTTGTCAGAATCCTAGAAGGCCATGGTCACTCTAATTTCTCAGAGAGAGTGGTGCTCCTTCTGTGGGTACTGTCTGGGTTCATGTTCATTGTACCCCTAAAGGTAATAATGTCACACTGCACAGTGTGTCCTGTTAAAGAAAAAAAAAAAATCAGATACCTCATAAAATAGTAAGGAAGACTTTACTCAGGACTAGTATAATAGTTGTCAAGACTATTGCAGAGACATCAGGCTCGACTGTGGATTCAGTAAAGACAACTGGGGATTTATAGCCAATGAGAAGAAAGAGGGGGATCAGTGGATAAAAAATTAATAAACAAGAAATATCAAGGCTAGAAGGATTCTTGATAAACTGACTTAAAGGGATTCTTGCTGAAGGCAGGTCGAGGATTTATATGTTAAAAGTCAGGGGAGAGGTGAGGAAACTGATCAGTTATCACAGGTGACCAGATACCAAGGGTGCAGCATCTCCCTAAACAGACTTTGTAAGATTTTGCTAAAACTGGACTAGGCACACTGAAGATAGGGCCAAAGACTAGGCCTGGTCAAAAAGAGAAGTCAGAGGAGCCTGATTAAAATTTGGTCAAGGAGATAGTCTTTGTTAGTCCCAAGTAAATATTGATGATGATGATAGCTTGCATTCATCTAACATATGAACATATATCTTCTAATTTTATTTCATAGCCACTGGGTGCATTAGATACTAGTCTTATTCAATTTTATTCAATTTTTCTGATGAAAAAATTAAGGCTCAGAGGTTGCTGTAGATATCATGTTATATCACCCAGATCCCCATTCAATGAGCAACTGGTTGCCCCAGTTGCCAAAAGCGCTTTCTGCAGACACATTTCACCTTTCAGGCTCTTGGATCACCTTGGTTGCAGAGAGCTCCCTCACCTAAGGTTACAGCCTTTTAGTGTGTGCTGGAACCTGCATGTACCACTCAAGCCCATTGTGTATATTTCTTCCCAATATCATGTAGAGTGGCAGCATTTTTTCATAATTTTATTTATTTATTTATTATTTGGGGGTGGGGGCTGTGCTGGGTCTTCGTTGCTGTGGGGGCTTTATTCTTATTGCAGTGAGTCAGGGCTACACCTCCTTGCAGTGCTCGGGTTTCTCATTGTGGAGCACGAGCTCTAGGCAAGTGGGCTCAGTAGTTGTGGTTCCCAGGCTCTAGAACACAGGCTCAAGAGCCTGTTGCAGTGCACAGGGCTTAGTTGCTCCATGGCATGTGGGATCTTACCAGACCAGGGATCAAATCCTTGTCTCCTGTATTGGCAGGCAGATTCTTTACCACTGAGTCATCGGGGAAGCCCCATGACATCATGTTGATAGCCTGAAATACTCATATTGATCCCAAGCTCCTCCTAAATAAATATCCTATACCCTAAACTCCATCACTTCCTGGGAAACACTAATCTTCCAAGGAAGTTAAATAACTTGACCAAGGTCACTCAGATATTAAAAGGCAGATCCAGAATGCAATCATCTGCCTAGCTCCAAAGCCCACTTGCTTAACAACCACACTCTATTTCTCAACTACATGGTAATTTTAAGAAAAAAACCATTCAGTATGGATAACTCTGACAGATTAATCTCTACCTTATATTTTACAGGTATTAAAATTGTGACAGTAACTGGAGATATCCATACAAAGACAGAAAAAGATTTTTTACCAGGAATTAATTTACCATGGGATCAACATAGAAAGTGGACCTGGGAAATTGGTGATGTAAACAAAACGTCTTGCTTTTTTTATGCCTCTTTTACATTCAATGTAATCAATTCAATTTAATACATTTATCATTACATACAGTGTATAAAACATTGTGATAGATATTGTGGGGAATACAAGATTAGAAGCATTTCCTAAAATTTGCCATATCATAGGCAGGTGATTAGGCATGTAAAAGGCAGAAAACTCTAAAACAAAGCAGAATGGTACAGTGGTTCAAATGAGGTGCTAAGGAACTACNGAAAAGCAGAGACATTACTTTGTCGACTAAGGTCCGTCTAGTCAAGGCTATGGTTTTTCCAGTGGTCATGTATGGATGTGAGAGTTGGACTGTGAAGAAAGCTGAGTGCCAAAGAATTGATGCTTTTGACCTGTGATGTTGGAGAAGACTCTTGAGAGTCCCTTGGACTACAAGGAGATCCAACCAGTCCATTCTGAAGGAGATCAGCCCTGGGATTTCTTTGGAGGGAATGATGCTGAAGCTGAAACTCCAATACTTTGGCCACCTAATGTGAAGAGTTGACTCATTGGAAAAGACTCTGATGCTGGGAGGGATTGGGGGCAGGAGGAGAAGGGGACGACAGAGGACGAGATGGCTGGATGGCATCACGGACTCGATGGACGTGAGTCTGAGTGAACTCCGGGAGTTGGTGATGGACAGGGAGGCCTGGTGTGCTGCGTCACAAAGAGTCGGACACGACTGAGTGACTGAACTGAACTGAACTGAACTCTTTAAGGCTCTTAAAACTGAGAACAGCCCTGTGGGGCTTCCAGGCATGGAGTACAGAGGCATATTTTGTCACCTGTTCCTTGTTAGGGGAGACTCTGGCCTCCCTGAGTTCCAAAGGGCAGATTCAAACAGTTGCTAATCAAGGGAAGAGCTGCCAAGAAACCACCTGATGCAAGATTAAAGGAACCTGAGAATCTCATCTAGAGTAGGAGAAGGACCACCTGAAATGAGGTTGCTGCTGCTACTGCTGCTAAGTCGCATCAGTCGTGTCCAACTCTGTGCGACCCCATAGATGGCAACCCACAAGTCTCCCCCGTCCCTGGGATTCTCCAGGCAAGAACACTGGAGTGGGTTGCCATTTCATTCATCATTTGCCAGATGAGGTTAAGGGAGTGGAAGTCCTCTTCAGGCACCCTAATCTTGTTAGAGACTCCACCCTTCAACAATTGTTATAAAAACCCCTCATCAAATCCTCTGCATGCTAAGTCAGTCTTGTCCAAATCTTTGCAACCCTGTGTCTGTAGTCCACCAGGCTCCTCTGTTCACGAGATTCTCCAGACATGAATACTGGAGTGGGTTACCAGGCTCTCCTCCAGGGGATTTTCCTGACCCAGGGATGGAACCAGCATCTCTTACATCTCCTGCATTGGTAGGTGCATTCTTTACCACTAGGGCCACCTGGGAAGCCCTCAAATCCTCTGGAGAGGGGCATATAGCTTTTTGAGGCAGGAGTCCACTGCGGCCCCCTTTGCCTGGCAAAGTAATAAAGTTGTCCTTTTCTGCTTCATCCAAAACTGTCTCCTATATTCAATTCAGCACCAGGGTACACAGAAACGGAATTTGGCATCAATCTCTCCTGGGTTTTTGGGCAATTTACAACCCTACCCTTTCCAAAGACCAGTTTTGTTCTGCTTCAATTTTCCAATTCTCTCATGGCTTTGGCTTTATATAGTTCTGACTTAAGTTCAGTGATTACTGACGGGTTCACTCTAGGGCTTCCCTAGTGGCTCAGATGGTAAAGAATCTTCCTGTAAGGCAGGAGACCAAGGTTCAGACCCCCTAGAGAAGGGAATAACAACCCACTCCGTTTTCTTGTCTGGAGAATCCCATGGACAGAGGAGGCTGGTTCACAGGATTGCAAAGAGTCAGACATGACTGAGAGACTAACACTTTCACTAAATAAATCAAAAAGCCATAGGAGGAGAGAGGAGTGTGTGTAATGGGATGGTTTCTAGAAAAAGGGGTGACAATGGACTGGCAAACCCTCCAAAAGTTTTCCACAATGCATCACCCTTCCAAAATTATAGTGTGTGTTTAAAATTCTGATCTCCAACTGAAATCCTACTTAGAGTTTGTGTGCAATTCAGGAAAACCAGAAACTAATTTAGAGGGCCAGAATAAACTGAGGAATATGAGCAGAGGGGAGAACAGTATTTCTTCTGAGTTTTGGCTTGCTGGCATAGCGAATGCATTTGTTGAAAAAGACGTTTTTTCCAAAGATGCCAAAAGTGGTAAGTGGAAAACTCTTCTCAAACTCCTTTATTAAGTAACTTTAGCAATCAAGGGTAGGAAATTTAAGGGATATTTTTCATGAGTCCTAAACTGCTGAAAAAAGAAAGAAAAAACAACATTATGTAAGGTCAGTATATAAAGACTGATCCAGGCAGTTAGGGAAGAAGCTATGTCTTTTAATGAATATACTCACCACATTATAGAATGAATGTATTTCTATGAAAGCTTGGTATCTAATTAATTATTCCCCCAACAATTACATTTTATTTGAATTGAGAAATGCTTCCTTTTATAATGCTAAATGAAAGATGTATTTGTTCCAAAATAGAGACCAGTGTGTTTTTGCTGTTGTTCAGTCTCTAAGTCATGTACAACTCTTTGTGACACCGTGAACTGCAGCATGCCAGACTTTCCTCTCCTTCACTAGCCTCTGGAGTTTGCTCAGATTCCCGTTCATTGAGTTAGTGATGCTATCTAACTGCTTCATCCTCTGTCACCCCCTTCTCCTCTTGCCCTCAATATTTCCCAGCATCAGAGTCTTTTCCAATGAGTCAGCACTTCGCATCAGATGGCCAAAGTATTTGACCTTCAGCATCAGTCCTTCCAATGAATATTCAGGGTTGATTTCCTTTAGGATTGACTAGTTTGATCTCCTTGCAGTCCAAAGGACCATGATTATATGATATGTTTAATATCTACTAACTGGCTAGTTTAGTTAATGACAATTTGATTATTAACATAATATTATTTTGTAATCAACAATTAACTTTGGGAAAATAAGAAATGTAAAAAGTTAGAACCAGACCTATATGCCTCTTGATGTGATACAATAAAAAGTCCCTAGTACACATATGGTGAATTCTTGCCATTTGAATTGAATTGAATTAAAATAATCAGACCTAAAAATCTTATTTTTAATTTTCAGGAAATACAGAGCATAAGAGAACCAATTAATCAAATCACTAGGAAGAAAAAGAAACTTATAGAAGATGGGACACTCAGGATAATTGGCCTGGTATTTTTCAACAAATCAATGTCATGGAAAAAGAAAGTGTGACAGATGTTGTAGATTATATGACTTTAAGGTTCTCACAAATAAATAGAATGTGTAATCCTCATTTAAACAAACTAGCTGTAGAAGACATTTTGGGGACAACTGGAAACAATGTGAATATAAACCAGGTATTAGATGATATTAGAAGTAATAGTTAATTTTGTTAAGTGTGATAATGATAGTACAGTTATGTGAGAAAATGCTTACAGATGTACATGGAAGCATTTTGGAATGAAATATCATGAAATATGCAGTTTATTTCAGAATACTTCGATCAAAAATACATGAGGAAATATGGAAAAATATTAAAAATTTTAAATATGGGTTTTGGATAAATGAGTTAACCACACTATTTTCTTCAAGTTGGATAGTTTTCATAATAAAGAATTTTTTACAAGAATCCAAGATTTTCTAAGCTATTAAATCCTAATGAGTAAATCAGGATTAGATAAACAAGAAAAAATGGGATAAGATAAATGCAGAAGCTATTAGTTTCATTTTCTTTTTCTCTGTCACTGAACCTATAATTTTCTATAATTTTGAGAAAGCTCAAAAGAACATTACAAATAGCTCTGGAAAGTATTCTTTCCTTTTTTCATCAACTTGCATTAGCTTTTTACTCAAGAGGGAAAATATTATGTTGGTTTCCATTATCTTCAATTTCACAAAAATGGAAGGTAAAAACATCATAGATACCCGAAATCCTTTGCAAAAGTTAATGTGCTGTATACATAGATATGTTATTCTTTTGTTTACTGAAACATTTGAGCACTTCATTGGTGGTTTTACAATCTGAAAATGGGTGAACATGTTTATGGGGAATTCTGGTCAAATGCTTGGAATTCTTGTTTAGTCTTCTGAGACTTGAGTTCAAGGCTTTTATATTCTGTTATTATCAATAGATTTCAGGTCAGAGGCTTTGCTTTCCTGATGGCAGTTTGACTAAGTTTCCTACTTTACATCATTGGTATCCTATGGTCTATGTGAGTTAGAAAGGTCATCTGGTTATTGTCATGTGGCATATTACCTTGGTGGAATAATGGAGTGGCCTTCATGTGGGCTCCCCCAGAGGCCATGAAAGAGAAAGGCTCTTAGACCAAATTAAAATGTGCAAATCACACAGTTCATGAAGACAATTTAAAACACACAATGAGAATCAAGGGGAAAGAGATGGGGTAGGTTCACATATGTAGGAAAGGGTACCAGTGGCAAAAGAACCACACTTCCTGAATCTAAGGTTTGGCTGTGGTTCTCTCTCTGTCTCTCCTGAAACCATCTTCCCTGCTATCACTGTGGCTACGGGGACCAGACTTGAAGCTCAAGCAAGGAAGACCACAACACAGAAGGGGTCCCGTGCAAACGCGACTCTGCCAGAGAGACACAGGGTAAACCACACCCGGCCACAGCTGTAGTTCACCAGTAAACCTGCTGAGTAGTCATGGATTTTATCTACATTTTCTGGGTAGAGCACATGAGGGGCCAGAATGGGACTATACTCAGCAATGGATGGTTGATTTAGAAAAAATAACACAGCTTCTTTCTATTTGTAATGGTTATGATGTGGTCTTTCCATCCCTTCCGAACTCTCAATAGACTTGATTTTTTCAATCATGTGTTGCATTTATTCTATGCTGAACATATCTTACAGGTTACCAAATCACTGTTTATTTAACACATCTTCAGAATTCAGTCTATGTCTCTCAAGCCACTTGGTTACTCATTGTTTGTACTTAGCATAACGTATAAGTGTTGCTACTATGTTAAAGCTACTAGCTTTATTGCAGTTTATGCTTGACACTTCTAATGAGTTCCAGCCATCCTGTTCCTTTTACTCTGGGAAAACTAGTGGATGAATGAACCCATCTGGACTGAAATTTACACGTTTGTTAAATGAAGTGGAGGAAGGAAATTTTAGAGACTCAGTCTTTTTGTCAACTATCCCCGTTGTGCACTTCTCCTAGTGTTAGATAATCTAGAATATGTAAAAGCAAAACAATGGGAACAAATAGGCCTCCATTTTCCATATTGGTTAATAGGCTGTGAATGTAAAAGGTGTTGCTTTGATCATTTTACATTAAGTAATATTTGTCATTTTACAATGATGACAATGATGGCAATGATATCTTACACTGTTACCAAACTATACTGTTAAAGTGCTTTGAGTTATATTACATTTGCTGATGACCAAAGTAACCATGTAAATTACAGAAGGTAATGATGCCACTTTACAGACAAGGACCTAATTAGGGGAAATGAAATGACATGTGCTAATTTCAGGCCACTCATTGACTGGACCATGTCCTTACAAATAAATATCTTTATTACAAGGGGAGCTAACTCACAGCTGTTTCTGTTTTTCTTCAACACATTTATTTTCCAGCTCTGATTCCACATTTACCAAATGAGCTTCCAATTGAGAACTTTGTTTTCAGTTTGAGTGCTCGGAGTAGTCAGATCATTCCAAATGCCAGGATATTATGCAACCAAACATGTTTCTTAGTCAGTATTACTATACAGAATCCTAATAAACTATAAAGCTCAATGGCTATAGGAATCAAATCTGTTGGATTACTATTTTATCCTTACTGCCTTGCACCATGCTTGGTGCTTTGTTAGCATTAAACAACTGTTGAAAGAAAGAAAGAATGAATAGATTAACTCATGAGTAAAAAGTCAAGACCTGAAATAGAAGGCTGAATTTCTCCCTTTAAAGTATGTTCAATACAGGATACAGGATGCTTGGGGCTGGTGCACGGGGATGATCCAGAGAGATGATGTGGGGTGGGAGGTGGGAGGGGGATACGGGATTGGGAGCTAATATACACCCATAGTGGATTCATGTCAATGTATGGCAAAACCAATACGGTGTTGTAAAGTAAAATAAAGTAAAAATAAAATTAAAAATAAATAAATAAATAAAGGTACCTAGCAAGACAAGATGGGCTTCCTAAGTGGTGCAGTGGTAAAGAATATGCCTGCCAATGCAGAAGACACAAGAGACATGGGTTTGATCCCTGGGTTGGGAAGATCCCCTGGAGAAGGAAATGGTAACCCACTCCAGTATTTCTTGTCTGGAAAATTCCATGCACAGAAGATCCTGGCAGGCCATCTAAATCACCAGGGCATCCTAACCCAATGCCATAAAAAATTCATGAATAAAGCTTATTCACTTTTCCACATTTCCCAGGATACATGGTATGGCTGGACCAGGATAGACATCTGATTTTTAAAAGTACCATATTGTCCTCAAAAATCCCTCCACTGAAAAAGCTTGTCAGAAATTTGACTCTTCTTTTGGCCAAAGTTCTCTCCCAGAAGACTCCAAATTCTCTCCTCTAAATGACCCCAGACACATCATTCCTCCATTTGTTCAGGCTAAATCTTTGTACTGAAAATAGCAGGAGCTCTTCTCCCTTGATTCTGTCCTCTATTCTCTTCCACCCCCAAAAGCCCCCCTCAGAGCAATAATTTGTGAAATTTGTTTATGCTTTTGATTACTGATTAATAGGAAAATAAAGTAAAAAAAAATGCTGGCAGGAGTGTAAATCATTAACAATACAACTGCTTTGGAAAATTGCTTAGCAGTATCTACTGAAGAGCAACATTTGCATACTCTGTGATCCATTTGTAGGTATGTGCATAAAAAATATATACATATATTTATCAAAAGACATATTCAAGGATATTATGATACTTTTGGTAGTATTTCCAAGCAAGAAAGTGTGCAAAAATCCCTCGAGTGAAAAAAAAAAAAAAAAACCTTAGTATGTTCAAACAATACAGTATAACCACACTCAAAAATATGGATAATTATTACATATTTTTGAATGAAAGAAGCCAGACACAAAAAGAGTACCTACTGTATTATTCACTTTATGCAAAGTTAAAAAACAGACATGTGTGGTTAGAAGTTGGGATAGTGGGGACCCTTGTGGGCTGGATAGTGACTGAAAGAAACACTTCCAGTCCCTTGGAAGCTTCTAGAGTTCTGATGATATTCTAGTTCTTTAACTGGGTGCTGACCATACAGGTGAGTTCAGTTGGTAAAAGTTTATTGAGATGTACACTATGATTTATGTACTTTTGTATATATAATGTACTTATATAAAAGGTTTTCTTTCAAAGAAAGCCAAAGCAAAAAGAAATTTTATTCTTGATGAGAAAATATAGCAGTGAATACATGATAAGGTAAATAATAACACTGAAGTGGATGAAAGTGAAAAAGTCAGAGTCTTAACTTTTTAAAAATTTATTTTTAATTGAAGGATAATTGCTTTACAATATTGTGCTGATTTCTGCCAAACATCAACATGAATCAGCCATAGGTATGCCTATGTCCCCTCCCTCTTGAACCTCCCCCCTGCCTCCCTCCCCATTCCACCCCTCTAGGTTAAATATAAGGTGCAATATTGTTTATCTTGATTAATGATAAACCACTTCTTCCACCCCTCCTTATCTGGTACCACCTTCCCTCTTTTCTGTTTATATGGGATGTGAATTTTGTATCAACCATATGAAAATCTTAACGGATTTTTGTTAACATTGCTCTGAACAAAAGATACCAGGAGTTGGTTTTCATATACACACATATACACATACAAGCACAAACCACAGGAAAGTTGAGAAAACCAAGGTTCTACGGGGACTGCCTATTTGTTAATTACTAATTAATTGATAGAAGGAAAAATGGTTATTGTCAAGTCTCCTGAAGCATTTATTTGTCCCCTTTCTGGAAGGAAAGGATTGAAATGCTAAATCACTCTTTATAAAAGGCATCAGTCTCTTCATAACGAGTGAGAAATCCAAGTGGAGTGACATTTTCTTTCTCTGTGTTTACTTTGCTGCTTTGCTTGATTAATGTTCTAATAAGAAGTTGAGGGAGAAGCTAGGAGGGCAGCTGATGTAGAAAGGATTAATCAGTCCCAGAACAGTCAGGATCCCAGTGTACCCTAGCTTACTATATATACACCATCTCAGGAAGAATAAGACATTTTTGCCAAAACTTCTACATCAAAGATTAGAACGTCCAAGTGTAACCAAAAAAAAGTCAAAGATAGGGCTTGATTGTAACTACAGTTGGAAGGACTTTCTCAGAGTTTCCTAGTATTGAAATGCTTTATTTAATGGGAACGGTAAATTCTTAATCTTGAAAGGACCTTGGGAAAAAGCGTCACAATGGCCATGTTACCCCGTGTGCTAAGGTGCTTCAGCCGTGTCTGACTCTTTGCGGCCCCATGGACTGTAACCTGCCAGGCTCCTCCGTCCATGGGATTTTCCAGGCAAGAATACTGGAGCGGGGTGCCATGCTCTTCTCCAGGGGATCTTCCCTACCCAGGGATCAAACTTGCCTCTCTGCTGTCTCCTGCATTGGCAGGCAGGTTCTTGACCACTAGCGCCACCTGGGTTATACTATAGGAGAAACAAAGTAGTTGTCTTCAGTGCTGAAATCTTTCAGGAGAATGTGCTACCTATGAAAACTAATGTCAAAGTCTGTGCAGATTTTAAATATGTGGCATATAGTTTCCTACAAGCTTGCCAAAGTAAATAAAACATACTGTATTTGTCTTAGGCAAATATCAGCAGTTATAGTCCACAGACAAAAATAGATGAAGTTATTAGCCTGACCCAAACCAAAAATAAATTCAGCTTCTTGGAGATCAAAGGTAAATACAATGAAACACAGTATAACCCCTTACCACTTGTACTGTAGACGTTTCCAGATGATTGAAGAAAGAGAGATTGTAATGTACTTTGGTTTCCAGGGAATGCAGCTATCTATTTACGAGCATTTCTTTGGTCTTATTGAACAGGTTGGCTAATGACACTGTATTTCTTCTCAAAAGATTCCCCCTCCCCAAGAAGCCATTTCTTTTCTGTTAGAAAAGTTGAGTGATTTCAATATGCCTCACTGGTCAAACTCTGGTGGCTCTCTCTAACAGAATTCTTTTTACCTGGAGCAGCGCCTTTTGCAGCTGACTCTTCTGATGGGCCCTAGTTTTAGTCTCAACCTTAAATGTAGGCCACTGTTCTCTGCCTCTGCTGCAAGAAACAGAAACTACCATTGAAATAAGTTGTAGCATTGGCACCTTGTGGACTGATTGTATCATTGTTTATTTGGAAGCCAACCAACTTATGTTCTTGAGGTGGTGTAATATGGCACAAAATGTGTGGGATCTGAGGTCAGAGGATCAGGATGGAAACCTGGCTGAGATGCTTATTTATTTCATTTCTTTAAACGTAAAATGAGGAGTGTTATCAATAATTCCAACAGCACAGAGTATTTGTGAGGCTTCAGTTATAACTGCATGGAGAAAAAACTGTAAATATGAAAACAGAAGACACAGGTATAGTAGCTGAGCAGAAACTGCTGTTACCCCACCCCACTTCCCTTCTCCACCCTCATATTTCTTCTCAAAAGATCCCCCCTCCCCAAGAATCCATTTCTTTTCTGTCAGGAAAGTTAGAAGCCTCTGAGTTCACCTGTGATCTTTCCTGAGCCTGGTGGTATTTAGTCGCTAAGTCGTGTTTGATTCTTGTGACCCCATGGACTGTAGACTGCCAGGCTCCTCTGTCCATGGGATTTCCCAGGCAAGAATACTGGAGTGGGTTGCCATTTCCCTCTCCAAAGGATCTTTCTGACCCAGGGATCGAGCCCCAGTCTCCTTCATTGCAGGGGAATTCTTTACTGACTGAGCCACCAGGGAGGCCCGGAGGCTGGTTCCAACCTAACGCGCCTCAGTCTCTCTGCTTCTCCACCTGAGCTCTTTGGTTCTACAGGAGCTTGGTTAGGTGTACACGGATGGAACAGGGTGATGCAGAAAGTTGATGTCACTCAGGACAATCCTCAAACAACTGAGGATTGAAGTTGGTAGAGAAATGCCTCAGTTTTCTGAGTATATTTCACATAGTTTCCCAGTGTTCCCACCAGGATTGAGCCCCAGTAACAATAGTAACTTGTTTTTTAACATGGCCTCTTATGACTTTTCTCCTCCCGTGTCTCACTTTCTCCATTTCCTCATTTATGCAACCTTGGATCACTTCCCAAATAAAGTCCATCTCAAGGTCTGCTTTGAGTGGGGGTAGGGCAAATTAAGAGAGTGGTAGTGGTTCTTGAATTGCTTGGGTAGACTCACTCCTCCACATCCTCATCCCCAACTTCTCCAAACCAAAGGGACCATCTTTCCCAGTTCCTATTTCTGGGTGAAGGGTATGCCACTGCTCTGGATTGTCTGAAGCCTCAAAGCTCTGATTCAGCATGTGAGGTGATTCCAGAATATCTCTGGATTGCAGCACGTCTTGAGACACCAAGTGCAGAAGTTCACAACTGAGGAATGGGACTTAAGATGACTCTTTTATCATTTTGATGAGTGTTTAAAATGTACTTTTTAAGGGAGGTTATTCATAAGTTTCCCCAATTTTATATTTGTACAAATGAATGACTTATGTGTTTGGTTCTTGTGTTTATTCAATGAATATTCTAGTGTCCTGTGTGTCAGACACAGTGCTGGGCAGTGACAATACAGTGATAAAGACAGCACAGGTGGACCACGTTCTCATGGAACTTAGATTCCATGAGGACATACAGAAGATAAGCCACCAATTAGATAGTCTACTTTTTGATCGTAACTGTGATAAGTACCATGAAATATAATATATCGATTAGATTGGGCTTCTGAACTTCTAGAGACAAAACACTATGCAAACGAAAAAATAGAATCATCGCTCTATTCTTAGCCTTTGTGATGGTTATCATATTCTTTACTTACTTAGTTTTATTGCCCTTTTTGTCTGACAGTGGAAGGACAGAGTGCTGCATGTTTCTGTTTTGTTACTCTCAACAGCACAATGACTGTCAATGCTATTAACTGGTTCCAAGAATCTTTTACTGCTGCCTATAGTGGCAGAATGAATTATTGATGGGGTTAATCTTCTCCCAAATAATTTAGGCCTTCTGCAATTTACAGCAGTAAGTTTCACGAGTGTGTATTTACCACAAAAACCTCCCTTTTTGGCTTTCATAGTAGCTATAGGAGACATTTGTTACCTTGTTCTATCATCCTATGTAGTGTTAAATATAATGGCAATGGTTTCATGTCATAAAACATAGGAAGACTGCTGAGACTTGAATATAATCAATTTATTCCAATTCTAGTTTAGGTGAAAATTTATCACTAAATCGCCTTTTTTTAAGGGCTGCTTTGGTTATTTAATATTGATCTCAAAATGATTAAGAAGTGGAACACTATTGATCTTTAAACAACAAATAAAAAAGTCCTTGTAATTAGAGCAAGAACCAGATTGCAAAACTTTTAGATTCTATTATAGAAGTAGACTTTGAGTTCAGTTCAGTTCAGTCACTCTGTGGTGTCTGACTCGTTGCAACCTCATGGACTGTAGCATGCCAGGCTTCCCTGTTCATCACCAACTCCTGGAGCTTGCTCAAACTCTTGTCCATCAAGTCAGTGATGCCATTCAACCGTCTTATCCTCCTTTGTTCCCTTCTCCTCTATTTGCTGCTAGAGTTGCATCTGCAAGATACATAGTTTGCCTAGGTTGGAAATTCTTCTGAGGGAAAAAGTTGAGTTAACTGTGGAATGAAAAACATAAATATTGACTTTTTTAAAGAGCATGTAGTATAGCTATGGGACTTCCCTGGTGGCTCAGACAGTAAAGCATCTGCCTACAATGAGGGAGACCCAGGTTCAATCCCTGGGTCAGGAAAATCTCCTGGAGAAGGAAATGGCAATCCACTTCAGTATTCTTGCTTGGAAAATCCTATGGAAGGAGGCGCCTGGTAGGCTACAGTCCATGGGATTGCAGAGTCAGACATAACTGAGCAACTTCACTTTCAACTTTCAATATAGCTATGGGGCTTCCCTGGTGGCTCAGTGGTAAAGAATCCGCCTACCAATGCAGGAGACTCAGGTGCAGTTTCTGGGTTTGGAAGATCCTCTGGAGAAGTGCATGGCTACCTGCTTCAGTATTCTTGCCTGGGAAATCCCATGGACAGGGGAGCCTGGTGGGCTACAGTCCATGGGGCTGCAAAAGAGTTGGACATGACCTAGCAACTAAACAACAATATAGCTAGATTTGATAATGCTCTCCAATGATTTAGAATGAAAATCACTAATTCATCACTAAATCTTAGAAAACTATTTTGGGGGAAGGAACTGGGAGAAGCATACAATGGTTCTTCTTAGTTCATGCTTCCTGAATTATTTTCTGGTCATGTCCGTGTCCTGATATTCCTTGAGCTAGAGTGATTCATATAGTTCTGATGGCTTTAAAGCCATTTCCCCACTTGGGAGAAATATCTAAGAAGAACTCATTGTGACATCTGGTTGATTCAAGGTAAAAAAAAATCTAAGTTTTTTAGATAATGGAAATTTATTCCATTCATAAAGCAGTCTGTTTTAGATGAAAAACCTTATCAGAAATTTCCTTGCCTTTCTATTCTCAAAGAAGCAAGTTTTTCAGGATGATTTCTGGCTGCTCTGCTCTATTTCAGATGAAGGTCTTCTTCATAAGGAGCATGTTTGTACAATATTCTAAGCACCTGAACTTGTCTATTTCCCCTATAAAATCCTCTTCATTCCATGACTAAGGATTTTTGAATGGGCCATTTATTTTTACTTTATCTAAACATTGGGTTGACACTTTAGGAACTAGTATATGAATGTTTTTCTCATCTCCATTCATATCTAAAATGCTCCATTATAGGTGTTATTCAGGACCATATTTTTTAACATCCCAGTGCTTACTAAGTACAGAAATTCTTATCCTTAATTGGACTCATAACAAATTCCACAACCACCCTGCTGCTGCTGCTGCTAAGTCACTTCAGTCGTGTCCGACTCTGTGCGATCCCATAGATGGCAGCCCACTGGGCTCCCCCATCCCTGGGATTCTCCAGGCAAGAATACTGGAGTGGGTTGCCACCCTACCTAGCAATAAAAATAAAGAAATAGAAGAATTGGACACCATTTTATAATTCGGCTCCCATTCCTTTATATGATTTCTGTACCATGTCAACTACAAATTGGCACTTGCCATAGGCACTTGCCATGTATTTATACAAGGATTAAATCATGAGCTGCTATAGCCACTGACCTTCAACAGCCCCTAAAAGAACTTCAAGGTGGAGAGTAGAAGTGAGGCACTCTGTGCTGGGGTGGGGACTGGAAGGACAGGTCTTCAAATAGGTAGATATTCTCAGGAGCCAATTTTATGAGCCCAATTCTTGTATCTCTTCATATCTAGAAGAGTACTAAAGTTGTTCACATTGATGACTGTTCCTTGTAACTAGCAAAAACTTTCTGGAAAAAAAATTGTGCTTGATTGCATGTACTCTCCCTTCACCAAAATCACATTTGACCTCCCTCTCACCACTTTGGAGTAGTTTCTCAGAGCCATCTGAGTTGCTTTCTCCAGGGCTGCAGTCTCATTTTTCTCTAAATAAAACTTAGCTGGCAACTCTCATGTTGTGCATTTCTTAAAGTCTACAACCACCTGCTGAATTCTAAAAATAAGTTTTTTCAAAGCAGTGGTTGATTTAAAAGAAATCTTTCTTTGCCACACTCTTCTAAATTTCAATACCAGTGATAAAACCCATCAGTAGGAATCTCACTTTTTAAATTAAAATTCTCACCTTTCCTGAGTTAACTCACCTCTGTACAGGTATATACATGAATGTGCCATTTATATTCAACTTGCTTTATCGGGATGGATGAGTATAAATAAGATAAAGATGGAAGCTGGTAAAATAAAATCAAAATCAAATGACAATTTTATAGTAGTAATTGTACTCAATTTATAATGCATATCTGAATTAAAACTTCACCTTTCACCTGTACTGAACAGTATTTGCAGTTATATCTTTGAGCCTTGTGTGGTATTAACTATAAGGTGTTTGAAGGAGAAAAGAAAGTGAAGTCTACCAGAAGGTTTGTTTTCTCTCTTCAGAGGGCTTTGGTAATGAAATTGCCTATACTCCGTGTTTCAGTTTCAAAGGCCAACAGCAGTGGTAATCTCTGCAGTGGCTAATTAACATTTCATTACCAGGTTCTAACATCCTGGTCATCCGTTGTGACCAATTCAAAAGGCGTGCTTTTTGCTTTCAAAAGGATTTTACTCTTCAACTGGAAAGCAAAATACCTTTGGTTTTATTTGAATATATCTGAAGAGGTACTTCATTACTTGAGGATTCATACCTTGTTGTTTATGTGTTATTTACACTTATTAACAAATACCTGCCACTCTAAATCCTAGCTATAGTCATAGGCTCAATATAATTTCATTCATATTATGTTAAAAGATATTAGCTTAAAATTATAAAAATAATAGTGATGAATACAGTTCTAAGCGATGGCCTATCTAATAGTAAATATTTTGTGCCTTTAAAATTTCCTGCCCCAGGCTTCTTTTATCAACACCATATGCTATAATATGGGCATCCCAAGTGGTGCTAGTGGCAGGGAATCTGCCTGCTAAAGCAAGAGACGTAAGACATGCAGGTTCGATCCCTGGGTTGGGAAGATTCCCTGGAGTACAAAATGGCAACCCATTCCAGTATTCTTGTCTGGAAAAATCCCATGTACGGAGGAGCCTGTCGGGCTACAGTCCATGAGGTTGCAAAAGAATCAGACATAACCGAGCAACTAAACAGCAAACAACATATTATGATAAGGAAGTACATTGAAAAGGACATCAGAATTTGAGAGAGAGAGATGATTAACTAAACTAACATCATTCATTTAAAGAGCAGGGTGTTTTCTTTGGATTTTAGTAATTATTATAGAAAAAGAATCTAAAAGGGTTGGAAGAGAAAAATCTTAGAAATCTTCACCTTCATCTTATTGCTTCTCAAGGACATGAGAGATAGGTTGTGAGGTCCAGGTTGGGAACAGATATCCATAATTCTCTGAAGCTTCTATGCCCAGAGCTAGTCTCCTGGAGAACCTGCAGGTCATTGGCCTCTCTGAAGCAGGCATCACTAAAACCCACACTTTGAAAGGTTTTGCTCCACATTGTTCTCACTCTTGCTGACAGTCCCAACCTCTTTCTTGTGGAACAATTCTGTTTCATTTATAGGTTTTGCTCAAATAAAACAGTTTACAGGAAGTCATTTTGCCTAGGATTCATCATCAATGGGAATGGTAATGATATCCTTGCCTTGGAAACTCAGGAAGAGTCAGATACTCTTCAGCTTCTGAAAATGACATCCTTTCCTTCCGTGTATGTGTGTGTTTGTGTATGTGTGTGTGTGTGTGTGTATGTGTTTGTGTATGTGTGTGTGTAACCAGGACAAATAGGAGGATGGCAGTGAGAATTTTTGAGAAGACTGTAGCAGAGTGAGAAAAGAAGCTTCTCAAACAGATGTTGTTGATGCCTTACTCATATTCTGTCAAAGCATTTTAGTTCTGAATTTCCAACTGTCAGCCCCTGACTTCCTTTGCCCAAGAAAATTCTCTGGTCTTCAGAGCTGGCTTTGTCCACCTTCAGGACAGGCTTGAAGTGCTCTGGGGTCTTCCTTCATCCACACTACCTGCTAGATAGATGCCTCAACCAGTGATTGACAGGAGTTGGAGTGTAATTATACCAGTTCTTTCATACTTCTGAACCTGAAGGTGAGATACTTCTGAGCTGTCTATTCTACACTATTTCCTAGAGTCTGCTAGTGGGCTTGTACTCCAGATCAGGACTTGTAAAAGCATAATAAAATATACAATCACAATACCAGATAAAACTTTCCAGAATGAAAGGGAAAGCTATCATCTGCAGATATACACTTGACCTAAGAAAAAGAACTGAAAACCTTTAGAATTAAAAAGTTCCATAAAGTTTCAGGATAAAGATCTGCTTACATACATATCAGAAAATACTATTGAAGTTAAAATATGAATTCAATAATAGTATCAGTATCATAAAACCTGAAAGGCCCAGCTCTAACATGAAAATGCAGAATCTCTATGAATAAGACCAAAGAAGAGAAAATATTTGAAAAAAAAGAACACCCAGCAATATACCATATTGCTGAATTAGAAAATCAAATTCTTTAGAGAGTACATTTCTTACCAAATTCATTTAAACATTTAACTCAATCCCAATCAAAATTATTATAATTGTACCTA
>SJYT01078766.1:58365-78153 GCA_006410635.1 Cephalophus harveyi
TTGTAAATAGGTACAATTATTTTAAAGTTTAGCTAGAAGAGTAAACAGGCAAAAACAATTTTTAAAATATAAGAAAAATTTTAAAATTTCCAAATTTATCATGAAGCTGCAGTAATCAAGACAATGTGATGTTGGCAAAAGTCCAGATACACAGATCAATGGAATAAAATGGAAAGCCTAGAAGTAGACTCTGGGAAAGCCCAGAAATATAGTCAACTGATTTTTCAGTTGAAAGTTTTATTGAACTAATGTGACATGTACATGTAGTTATAAGAAATAATACAAAGTGATCACTTTTACATTTTACCTAGTTTTTCTAAATGTTTTTATTCAGTTTTTTTTTTTTTTACAAAACCATAGCAAAATATTACAAGAATACTGACATTAATACAACCTGTTAACCTTATTCAGATTTCCCCAGTTTCACTTGTATTTATGTGTGTGTGTACTTAGTTTTTAGGGCTTCCCTGGTGGCTCAGTGGTAAAGAATCCGCCTGCCAATGCAGAAGATGTGGGTTCAATACCTGGATAGGGAATATCCCCTGGAGAAGGAAATAACAACCCACTCAAGTATTCTTGTCTAGGAAATTCCATGGACAGAGGAGCCTGGTAGGTTACAACCCATGGGGTCTCAATAGAGTCAGATTCGACTTAGTGACAAAAAGACAGTTTATTTACAAGTTAATTTCATCTAAGTTTTGTGTATCCACCATCATAGACAAGACAGAATAGTTCCATCACCAAAGGATCGAAAAATTACTCTTCTGTAACTGCAGCAATGTCTCCTGCTATCACTCTTTATCTCGTCACCAAACTTTGGCAGCTACCAAACTGTTCATCATTTCCATAACTTTGTCATTTTGAGAATGTCATATAGATGAACTCATACCATTTGTCTTTGTGATGGGATTTTTTTCACTCACTGTGAATTCTCTGGAGATTCACCCATGTTGTTGAATGTATCAAGTTGGTTTCTTTTTATTACTGAGTAGTATTCCATGGCATGTATTTGCTGTAATTTGTTTAACCATTCACCTGTTGGAAGACATCTAGGTTGAGTCCAGTTTTTGCCTACTGTGTTTAAAGATGTCATGAATATTTATGCACAGGATTTTGTGCAAACATAAAGTTTAGTTTTTCTAGGATAAATGCTCAATAGTGAAATTGTTGTCTCTTGTGTTAATTTCATGTTCATTTTATAAGAAACTGCCAAGTAGTTTTCCAGGTTGTAACATTTTATATTCCCCCCCAGCAATGTATTAAGGATCCAGTTTCTTCTTATTCTTGGTAGCATTTGGTGTTGTATCTATTTTTTATTTCAGCCATTCTGATAGGTATGTAGTCATATCATGCTATACTATTAATTGACAGTTGGATACTTTGGTGTTGATTTTCTTGATGAATAATGATGTGGAACATCTATGTGTTCACTTGCCATCTATAGTGAAATATCTCTTCATGTCTTTTTCCCATTTTCTAATTAGATTTTTTTGGATGTTTTTACTGTTGAATGTTGAGAGTTCTTTGTATATTCTATACACTAGTCCTTTGTTAGATGTGTGGTTTTCTACAAATAATTTCTCAGTCCATAGCTTGTCTTTTCATGCTCTTTACACATGCTTTTGTAGAACAAAAACTTTTTGTTTTGATGGGGTACAATTTATCCATTTTCCTTGTATTAATCATGCTTTTGGTGCTTAATATAAGAATTCTTTGTCTACCCTTAGAGCCCTAAGATTTTATCCTGTGTATTTTCTTAAAGTATTACAGATTTACATTTTATATTTAAGCCCATGAGCCAGCTTGAATTAATTTTGCAGAAGATTATGGATATTCCACTGCTTACTTTATTTTTATTTGTCCAGATTGTTTTAGCTAGTCTAGGTCTTGGTTATCTTCCATATGAATTTTGGAAAAGCTTGTCTAAGTCTACATCAAACTTTACTAGAGTTTTGATAAGAATTGCATTAAACCTATAGATCAGTTTAAGGGAGAATTGACATCTTGAGTCTTCTTATCCAAGAACATAGATATATCTCTCTATTTGTTTAGACCTTATTTGATTTCTTTCATCAACATTTTGTAATTTTCAACATACAGATCCTATATATATATTTTGTAAAAGGTATACCTAAAATTTTCATTTTCTTTAAAAGATTGTAAGTAGTATTATGTTTTTAATTTTGGTTTCCCAATGTTCTTTGTAGGGCTTCCCTGGTGGCTCAGAGGTTAAAGCATCTGCCTCCAGTGCGGGAGACCCGGGTTCGATCCCTGGGTCGGGAAGATCCCCTGGAGAAGGAAATGGCAATCCACTCCAGTATTCTTGCCTGGAGAATCCCATGGACGGAGAAGCCTAGTAGGTTACAGTCCATGGGGTCGCAAAGAGTCGGACACGACTGAGCGACTTCACCTACCTACCTACCTAATGTTCTTTGTGCATGTATGGAAATGCCACTGATGTTTGTATATTGATCTTGTATCTTGCAGCTCTGGAAGACTTACTTATTAGTTCAAGGAGTTCTGGGGTTTGGGTTTTTTGTTTTGGTTTTGGTAGTTTTCTTTGGATTCCTACATAGAAAATCATGTCATTTGTAAATAGAGGCAGTTTTTCTTCCTTTAATCTGTAGGTCTTTTATTTATTTTCTTGCCTTATTGCAGTGACTAGAATTCTCAGTACTATGTTGATAGTATGTTAACAGTGGTAAGAGTGGACTTGTTTACCTTTTCTTGATATTAGGGGAAAAGCAGTGAGTCACTCATCATTAAGCAAGATTTAGCTATATAGGTTTTTTGTAGATAGTTTTTATCAAGTTAAGGCAACTCCTCTCTACTCCTAAACTGCTGAGAGCTTTTTCATAAAATGAGGTTGGAGTTTTTCAAATGCTTTTCTGTATCAATTGATATGATTATTCCTTACTCTGTTGATATGATGGAATACATTGATTCTTAATGTTGAATCAGCCTTGCAAACCTGAAATAAATTGTATTTATCAGGATATCAAATTCTTTTTATATATTATTCATTTAGTTTGCTAGTGTTTTACTGAGACACTGCATCTAAGCTTATGAGAGAAAAAATAGATATCTAAAAGAGTATCTAAAGATTACTTTTTTTGCATCACTCTAGGCTGATTTTGATTGCATCCATGAAATTAAAAGACACTTACTCCTTGGAAGGAAAGTTATGACCAACCTAGATAGCATATTCAAAAATTTTTTTTTTTTTTTGATAAAATCATGTAAAATTGGTGTCAACTCAGTTAAATGTTTGGTAGAGTTTTTCAGTAGTGGTTTCTTTGGAGATTTTTCTTTCTGGGCCTCTTTAATTGTGAATTCATTTTTTAAAATGATCATAAGTCCATTTAAAGAATCTATTTCAGTGTTTTTGGCTGTAAACTGTAAAGTTGAGGACAAAATGAACTGTGTGTAAACACTGTACTCTAGTTAATTTGTTTCTTGCAACAGTATACGTTAAGTCTCAAGTTAGTAGATACCCGTGTTGAATAAGTAGATAATTGGATAATGCATAGTGGGAGTCAAGTTTCTCACTGTTGATGAGAGAAGTAACTGATATGCAAGAGCAGAGTCTAGAATGATCCATGGAGTAACAAATTAGAGTTGGAGACAGCAGTATGAACTCATGTTTAAGCTTAATATAGATAGAAATGGATAGAGAAAGAAATAATTATAGATATGCATGTACATATGGGTGGGAACACAGACATTTTATTTTTTAGCTCTGTCTACTGAGAGGGCCTAGAAGCAATGATACGTGGGTAGCAGCAAGCAAATCCAGGGTTTTTATCTTGGTTTCTAAAGACCATTTTCCAATTTAAAAGAACCAGGGATACCTGTAGAAATAGCTGATTCTAGGGCAATGGTGTGTGTGCTAAATTGCTTCAGTTGTGTCCAACTCTTTGCAACCCTATGGACCGTAGTCTGCCAGGCTCCCCTGTCCATGGGTATCCCCCAGGCAAGAATACTGGAGTGGGTTGCTATTTCCTGCTCCAGGGGATCTTCCCAACCCAGGGATTGACCCACATCTCTTATGTCTCTTGCAGTGGCAGACTAGTTCTTTACCACTAGCACAACGTGGAAAGCCCAGGCCTATAGTTCAGTTCAGTTCAGTTCAGTTCAGTCGCTCAGTTGTGTGTGACTCTTTGCGACCCCATGAATCACAGCATGCCAGGCCTCCCTGTCCATCACCAACTCCTGGAGTTCACCCAAACTCATGTCCATCGAGTCAGTGATGTATTCCAGCTATCTCATCCTCTGTCGTCCCCTTCTCCTCCTGCCCCCAGTCCCTCCCAGCATCAGAGTCTTTTCCAATGAGTGAACTCTTTGCATGAGGTGGCCAAAGTACTGGAGTTTCAGCTTTAACATCAGTCCTTCCAAAGAACACCCAGGACTGATCTCCTTTAGGATGGACTGGTTGGATCTTCTTGCAGTCCAAGGGACTCTCAAGAGTCTTCTCCAGCAACACAGTTCAAAAGCATCAATTCTTCGGCACTCAGCTTTCTTCACAGTTCAACTCTCACATCCATACATGACCACTGGAAAAACCATAGCCTTAACTAGGTGGACCTTTGTTGGCAAAGTAATGTCTCTGCTTTTGAATATGCTATCTAGGTTGGTCATAACTTTCCTTCCAAGGAGTAAGTGGCTTTTAATTTCATGGCTGCAATCACCATCTGCAGTGATTTTGGAGCCCTCCAAAAATAAAGTCAGCCACTCTTTCCACTGTTTCTCATCTATTTCCCATAAAGTGATGGGACCAGATGCTATGATCTTAGTTTTCTGAATGTTGAGTTTTAAGCCAACTTTTTCACTCTCCTCTTTCACTTTCATCAACAGGCTCTTTAGTTCTTCTTCACTTTCTGCCGTAAGGGTGGTGTCATCTGCATATCTGAGGTTATTGATATTTCTCCTGGCAATCTTGATTCCAGCTTGTGCTTCTTCCAGCCCAGCGTTTTTCATAGGGAAATACAAAACAAACCTAGAGTATCTGGTAGTACTAGAAAGTATGGAGACACATCAAAGGGGCACAAGAACAATCTGGAAGAGTTTCCTATGGCCAGAGAGGGTACAATTTGAGTAACAATATAAATAATTATATTGCAACCCAAGTTAAGGGGAGAGGGAGGTATGGATTGGGAGTTTGAGATTAGTAGTCACAAACTATTACACTTGAATGGATAAATAAGGTCCTATTGTATAGCACGGAGAAGGCAATGGCAACCCACCCCATTACCCTTGCCTGGAAAACCCCATGGACGGAGGAGCCTAGTAGGCTGCAGTCCATGGGGTTGCACAGAGTTGGACACGACTGAAGAGACTTAGCAGCAGCAGTACTGTATAACACAGGGATTTATATTCAATATGCTGAGGAACACAGCCCTGCCCATCAAGGGAATATTGGATTAAAAATTTACTGAGCATGGCCCTACCCATCAGAACAAGACCCAGTTTCCCCCACAGTCAGTCTCTCCCATCAGGAAGCTTCCATAAGCCTCTTATCCTTCTCCATTAGAGGGCAGACAGAATGAAAACCACAGTCACAGAAAACTAACTAAACTGATCACATGGACCACAGCCTTTTCTAACTCAGTGAAACTGTGATTATGATGTGTAGGGCCACCCAAGACAGACAGGTCATGGTGGAGAGGTCTGACAAAATGTGGCCCACTGGAGAAGGGAATGGCAAACCACTTCAGTATTCTTGCCTTGAGAACCCCATGAACACTATAAAAAGGCAAAAAGATAGGACACTGAAAGATGAGCTCTCCAGGTCAGTAGGAGCCCAATATGCTACTGGAGAAGAGTGGAAATATAACTCCAGAAAGAATCAAGAGATGGAACCAAAGCAAAAATAACACCCAGTTGTGGATGTGACTGGTGATGGAAATAAAGTCCGATGCTGCAAAGAGCAGTATTGCGAATGAATGTGGAATCTTCGGTCCGTGAATCAAGGCAAACAGGAGGTGGCAAGAGTGAACATCCACATTTTAGGACTCAGTGAACTAAAATGGACTGGAAGGGGTGGATTTAACTCAGATGGCCATTATATCTACTACTGTGGGCAAGAATCCCTTAGAAGAAATGGAGTAGCCATCATAGTCAACAAAAGAGTCCAAAATGAAGAACTTGTATGCAATCTCAAAAACAAGAGAATGATCTCTGTTCATTTCCAAGGCAAACCATTCAATATCACAGTAATCCAAGTCTATGCCGTGACCAGTAATGCTGAAGAAGCTGAAGTTGAATGATTCCATGAAAACCTACAAGACCTTCTAGAACTAACATCCCAAAAAAGACGTCCTTTTCATTATAGGGACTGGAATGCAACAGTAAAAGATCAAGAGATACCTGGAGTAATGGGCATATTTGGCCTTGGAATACAAAACTAAGCAGGTAAAGGCTAACAGAGTTTTGCCAAGAGGATGCACTGGTCATAGCAAACACCCTCAAAGACTCTACACATGGACATCACCAGATGGTCAACACTGAAATCAGATTGATTATATTCTTTGCAGCCAAAGATGGAGAAGCTCTACACTGTCAGCAAAAACAAGACCGGGAGCTGACTGTGGCTCAGACCATGAACTCCTTATTGCCAAATTCATAAAGAAATTGAAGAAAGTAGAGAAAACCACTAGATGATTCAGATATGACCTAAATCAAATCCCTTACGATTATACAGTGGAAGTGACAAATAGATTCAACAGATTAGCTCTGACAGACAGAGTGCCAGAAGAACTATGAACGGAGGTTCATGACATTGTACAGGAGGCAGGGATCAAGACCATCCCCAAGAAAAAGAAGTGGAAAAAGGAAAAATGGTTGTCTAAGAAGGCCTTACAAATAGCTGAGAAAAGAAAAGATGTGAAAGGCAAAGGAGAAAAGAAAAGATGCATCCATTTGAATGCAGAGATCCAAAGATTAGCAAGGAGAGATGAGAAAGCCTTCCTCAGTGATCAATGCAAAGAAATAGAGGAAAACAATAGAATGGGAAAGACTAGAGATCTCTTCAAGAAAATTAGAGATACCAGGGGAACATTTCATGCAAAGATGGGCACAATAAAAGACAGGGATGGTATGGACCTAACAGAAGCAGAAGATGTTAAGAAGAGGTGGCAAGAATACAAAGAAGAACTGTACAAAAAATATCTTCATGACCCAGATAACCACGATTGTGTGATCACCAACCTAGAGCCAGACATCCTGGAATACAAAATCAAGTGGNAGACAGGGATGGTATGGACCTAACAGAAGCAGAAGATGTTAAGAAGAGGTGGCAAGAATACAAAGAAGAACTGTACAAAAAATATCTTCATGACCCAGATAACCACGATTGTGTGATCACCAACCTAGAGCCAGACATCCTGGAATACAAAATCAAGTGGGCCTTAGGGCCTTTGTTCACTCTGAACAAAGCTAGTGGAGGTGAGGGAATTCCAGTTGAGCTATTTCAAATCCAAAATATGATGCTGTGAAAGTGCTGCAGTAAATATGCCAGCAAGTTTGGAAAAATTGGCAGTGCCCACAGGACTGGAAAAGGTAAATTTTCATTCCAATCCCAAAGAAAGGCAATGCCAAAGAATGCTCAAACTACTGCACAATTGCACTCATCTCACAGGCTAGCAAAGTAACGCTCAAAATTCTCCAAGCCAGGCTTCAATAGTATGTGAACTGTGAACTTCCAGATGTTCAAGCTGGATTTAGAAAAGGCATAGGAACCAGAGATCAAATTGCCAACATCCCTTGTATCATTGAAAAAACAGGAGTTCCAGAAAAACATCTTCTTCTACTTTATTGATTACACCAAAACCCTTGACTATGTGGATCACAACAAACTCTGGAAAATTCTTAAACAGATGGGAACACCAGACCACCTGACCTGCCTCTTGAGAAATCTGTATGCAGGTCAGGAAGCAACAGTTAGAACTGGACATTGAACAACACACTGGTTTCAAATTGGGAAAGGAGTATGTCAAACCTGTATATTGTCATCCTGCTTATTTAACTTATATTCTGGGTACATAAAGAGAAACACTGGGCTGAATGAAGCACAAGCTGGAATCAAGATTGCCTGGAGAAATATCAATAACCTCAGATATGCAGATGACACCACCCTTATGGCAGAAAGTGAAGAAGAACTAAAGAGCCTCTTGATGAAAGTGAAAGAGGAGAGTGAAAAAGTTGGCTTAAAGCTCAACATTCAGAAAACGAAGACCATGGCATCTGGTCCCATCACTTCATGGCAAATAGATGGGGAAACAATGGAACCACTGTCAGACTATTTTTGGGGGCTCCAAAATTGGGAAAAAAAAGTTATGACCAACCTTGGCAGCAGATTAAAGAGCAGAGACATTACATTGCCAACAAAGGTCCGTCTAGTCAAAGCTATGGTTTTTCCAGTAGTCATTTATGGATATGAGAGTTCGACTATAAAGAAAGCTGTGCACTGAAAAATTGATACTTTTGAACTATGGTGTTGGAGAAGACTCTTGAGAGCCCCTTGGACTGCAAGGAGATCTAACTAGTGCATCCTAAATGAAATCAGTCCTAGGTGTTCGTTGGAAGGACTGATGCTGAATCTGAACCTCCAATACTTTTGCCACCTGATGTGAAGAACTGACTCATTTGAAAAGATCCTGATGCTGGGAAAGACTGAAGGCAAGAGGAGAAGGGGACGACAGAGGATGAGATGGTTGGATGACATCACCGACTGGATGGACATGAATTTGAATAAGCTCTGGGAGTCACTGATGGACAGGGAAGCCTGGAGTGCTGCAGTCCATGGGGTCACAAAGAGTCGACACAACTGAGTGACTGAACTAAAATAATAATGGAAAAGAGTGTGTTTGTGTGTGTGTGTGTGTGTAACTGAGTAACTTTGCTGTACAGAAGAAATTAACACAACACTGTAAATTAAGTATACTCAATTTAAAAATAAAGAGAAAAATTATGTGCCTTTACTGATATAAATAAGCAATAGAATAAATAAATAAATGGTGAAGAAGAGACAAATCTTCCTTAGAAGAGTTCCAAATATTATTCTGTAGGTACTCTTTACTTTGGGAGGTGAGTAATTCTTCTGGGCTTCTCTGGTGCATCGGTGGTAAAGAATCCACCTGCCAATGCAGGAGACGCAGGTTTGATCCCCAGGTCAGGAAGGTCCCCTGATGTGGGAAATGACAACCTACTCCAGTATTCATGCCTGGGAAATCCCGTGCACAGAGGAGCCTGGAGGGTTATAGTCCATAGGGTCGTAAAAGAGTCAGACATGACTTAACAACTAAACAGTAATGACAACAATACTTTTATTTTACTCTCCCTCCACTATTGAGTGTGGTTTGGCCTTGCAGACTCCCTTCTAAAAGACAGAGTATGGAAAAGGGAAAAATAGGAACTTCATAGCTATGCTACCATAAGCAAGTGAAGTAGGCTAACATGACCAGTTATTAGTCATGTTGTTAAAATTATATCCTCGCTGATACCCCATAATGATAAGAGGACTTCATGTGTATGAGTTTTGTCCTCCAAACCTATAATCTCAGTCTAATCATGGTGTGAACATGAGAAAAACCCAAATTCAGAGACGGTCTATATATCTGATCATTAATCTTTAAAACGTTGCTGTCTTGAATAAAAATAAGAAATGTATTTTTAAAAGTATCAGAGACCAGAGGAGACAAAGAGACATGACAATTATGTAAAACATAGTACCATGGATTGGATTCTGTAACAGAGAAAGGACATTGGTGGGAAAATTGGTGCGATCTGAGTAAAAGGTAGAGTTCAGTTTAAAAAAATCATGAAGGTACTAAGTCATAAAATATGCACTTTATCAGCAATACGAATCATCCTTAACTTAGCCTCAATGAATTTTAATGTTATGAATCCTATTATTGAATATTTACAAATTAAAACTTTATTGTGAATGTTCTTAAAGAACTTTGTAAATCACAGTTATTAAACAAAAAATACTGCAATTTATGTTGCTTCCTTAAATAGAATATTTCCATTGGCTCCAAAGGAGAATATTCACCTTGCTCTCTACTTGGTGTCTTATCTCTATTTCTCATTCTCTCTCACTGGGGGTGTTTTCTCATTTTATTTTCTTGTACTTCTAATTTTCTCTTTTTCCTGTTCTGTTTGCTTCTTTGGCCATTTTACTCTGCCTTATAACTTCATTTTATTTATTAGCTGGGTGAATTCTTCTAGAATTACATAAAGAGTGTTATCACCAAAGATTTTTCAGCCTCCCATTTGTTGCTGTGAATCCAGAATTACGTTATCAAGGACTGCTGAGCACAACGGATGTTATTATCTACAGAGAAAGCAAGGAGAAAACTTTGCAATCACATCACATTTCTTTACATTCCTGGCACTTACAAAGAATGCAAATGACTGTTTGAAAAATGGGGAAAAAATTTTGCTATATACTTAAATTTATTTGCTAGCCACCTTCTAAAGGGACTAGATAAAAAGGCCTGGGAGTAGAGGAAGCCTTTTTCTACTTGCCTATTGTCTGCTGTGATCTTCTTTGTCCTATTTTTTTCTTCTATGAGATAAACAGTGCGGTGATTTTGACAAAACACCTCTGTTTCTCAGTTATGCTATATAATGCAATACCTGGTAATCATGTTTCATCTTATGGTCTCTAGACTACTATTTATTGTTCCTTAGACATAGTCTTAAGTGACAGAAAGTACAATTTTTTAACAAATTTAAAATCTCAATTCGATTGCAGTCTAAAAATATATAATGAAACTTAATCTTTATCATCTGGATGACTGTCACTTACTTCATCTCCAAGTACTGTTAAAGAATCCCAGGAACCAAAATTGTTTATGAGTATACTCACAAGTAAAGGCCAAGTATATTAGTACCTGCTGCATGAAAGGCTTTTTACAGAGGTTCAAATGGAGAACTGAATTATCAAATAGCTCTTAAAGTACAAGTCTCATTAAACAAAACGACTAAGAGCAATTGCAGTCAGGATTATTTCAAAATACCAATGCCATCATTGTGCAGTCTCCTTTTTTTATGTAAGAAAAAGACAAAAATAATATCTAGTAAACCTACAATAACTTATTCTTAACTTTTCAGTATTGGATTTTGGAGTACAGTGTTAAATTGACTATACCATCAAAGTAAAGAATTGGTGATTTAAAGTTAGGTCAGTGTTAAATTAAAAAATTGCATTCGTAAAAATAGCAATGAGACATATGATGGCTCATCATTCTCAATTTAAAATGGATCGATTAAGCAAAAATAATGAAATATTCAAATATATCTGCCTATTTTCATCAAAACCAACATCATCAATTTAGTTTTGGGGAAACATCCTTGATCATATGAAGTTTATATTTTTAGTTTTATGTATTTTGCTTGTATTTATAATCATTATTGTTTTATAAGGGAAAAAGCTTCTATTCAGCTTTATGGCTGCACATCTTTTAGAAACATTTCCAGGAGTAAAATGAAATCAGGAGTGTGACAATGAGTATAAGATACTTTAAGACACTAGCAAAATTAAGGATCACAGAGGTTAGAAAAGCCCAAGAGTGATATGATCAGTGATTTCTGGTGAGAGACAGTATTCAGAACTAGACAGAGGAGACTGAATTCAGCAGAGTAGGAAAGAAGAAACCAGTGATAGAAAACTAAACCATCATCACTTTCCCCTCTATATAATGGGGAAAGAGCCTGGGAAGGATAATGCTACGGAAGTGTGGACACAAAGTGATAGAGATCTGACCTAGGATAATGAGAAAAATAATGGAGAGCAACATTCTGAAATAAACTAAAATCTAACATAGTGATTGCACCATGAAACAACCTGGAATACAAACATAATTACTCTGATTTGATCTTCAGGTTTTTTCTTTTCCAAAGAGAAAGAGATGGTCATCCTGGAACTAAAGCAAGACCTAAAATACCAGGGATTTAGTGCTGGATCTATTACCTACTTATAGTCATTCATATAGTCTTTGTGGTCTCAGTTATCTTACCTTAAACAAAATGGATTAGCTGAAAGGTGGTTTTCAAATACCATTTCCTCCACCTGCCCCCCTCACTGGTGAAATGTTTTATTCTGAGATGGGCTGTGCTGTGCTAAGTTGCATCCGATTCTTTGTGATGCTATGGACTGTAGCCCGCCAGGCTCCTCTGTCCATGGGATTGTCCAGGCAAGAATATTGGAATGGGTTGCCATGCCCTCCTCCAGAGGATCTTCCTGACTCAGGGATGGAAGCTGCGTCTCTTATGTCTCCTGCAATGGCATGTGGGTTCTTTACCACTAGTGCCATCTGGGAAGGCCTATTCTAAGATATCTGATATCTTACTTAAAACTCAAAAAGTTGAGAAAGGTAAAAACAGCCCAGAGTTTATATATATATATATATATATATATATATATATATATATACACGTGTATAATTTTATTTATTTATTTTTGGCTGTGCTGTGGCTAGTTGCAGCAAGTGGGGGCTACTCACTAGTTGCAGTGCACAGGTTTCTCATTGTGCTGGCTTCTCTTGTTGCCAAGCATGGGCTCCAGGGCACATAGGCTTCAGTAGTTGCAGCACTGGGGTTCAGTGGTTATGACACACAGGCTTAGTTGTCCTGCAGCACGTGAAATTTTCCTGAACCAGGGATTGGACCCGTGTCCTCTATATTGGCAGACAAATTCTTAACTGATGGAACACGAGGGAAATCCAGTCCAGAGCCTTGTAAAAAATTTGGCATGTATCTACCGTATGATCTAGCCATTCCACTCCAAGATTTTTAAGAAAAACAAAAGCAAGTGTCAATACAGAAACTAGTATAAGAATTTTATAGCAGTGTAGTTTGTAATAGCCAAAAACTAGTGACAACATATATTTTCACCAACAAATGAATAATGTTATGTCTAAACAAAGGGATACTCTTTAGCAGTGAAAAAAAAAAAAAAGGAACTTCTTATGGATACACACAACATGAGTGAATCTCAAAAGTACTATAAAAGTGAACGAAGCCCAACAAAAGAGAGTATGTATTATATGATTCAATTTATAAAACTAGCAAATGCAAACTATTTTATGACCAAATTTGATCAGTGGTTGCTGTCGATGGATAGAGAGATGGGGATGGGAGAAATTACAAAGTGGCATCAGGAAACTTTTGGGTTATGAATATATTTACTATCTTGATTGATGATGATGGTGATGGTTTCAAGGATGCATATTATGTCAAATTTTATCAAATTTTACACATTGCTGATGCTGCTTCTAAGTCGCTTCAGTCGTGTCTGACTCTTTGCGACCCCAGAGATGGCAGCCCACCAGGCTCCCCCGTCCCTGGGATTCTCCAGGCAAGAACACTGGAGTGGGTTGCCATTTCCTTCTCCAGTGCATGAAAGTGAAAAGTGAAAGTGAAGTCGCTCAGTCGTGTCCAACTCTTATCGACCCCATGGACTGCAGCCTACCAGGCTCCTCCATCCATGGGATTTTCCAAGCAAGAGTACTGGAGTCGGGTGCCACTGCCTTCTCCGATTTTACACATTAAGTATGTGTAATTTGTGTGTCCATTATAACTCAATAACTCTGTTCTAGAGAAAAAGAATACAGCAATCCTGACAGCTGACACCTGGAAGTTAGTCTAGTTGCTTCCATTTAGGGCATGGTGTTCCTTTGGGGGACAAAAACAATATCACAGGATATGAAAATCAAATGAGGTCTCCCTCTTGACTGATGAAACAAAAAAATAGAGAGATCAAAGCAATAGTCAGAGAAATTAACAGAGACATTAGGCAAAGAGTGACCAAACACCACCACATCACCTTCTAAGTTAAAATAAGTGACAACTACTTCTTCAATGAATACACTAGTCCCATTTTCCCCATCTTACATCTTCAGTTCAGTTCAGTTCCATTCTGTCACTCAGTTATGTCCAACTCTTTGTGACTCCATGGACTGCAGCACGCCAGGCCTCCCCATCCATCACCAACTCCCAGGGTTCACTCAAACTCATGTCCATTGATTCCGTGATGCCATCCAACCATCTTATCCTCTGTCAGCCCCTGCTCCTCCTGCCTTCAATGTTTCCCAGCATCAGGGTCTTTTTCAATGAATCGGTACTTCAAATTAGGTGGCCAAAGTACTGGAGGTTCAGATTCAGCATCAGTCCTTCCAATGAATATTCAGGACTGATTTCATTTAGGATGCACTGGTTGGATCTCCTTGCAGTCCAAGGGACTCTCAAGAGTCTTCTCCAACACCACAGTTCAAAAGCATCAATTCTTCAGTGCTCAGCTTTATTTATAGTCCAACTCTCACATCCATACACGACTACTGAAAAAACCAAACCTTTGACTAGACAACAGATCTTTGTTGGCAATGTAATTTCTCTTTTTTTTAATATGCTGTCTAGGTTGGTCATAACATTTCTTCCAAGGAGCAAGCGTCTTTTAATCTCATGGCTGCAATCACCATCTGCAGGGATTTTGGAGCCCAGAAAAATAAAGTCTGACACTGTTTCCACTGTTTCCCCATCTACTTGCCATGAAGTGATGGGACCAGATTCCATGGTCTTAGTTTTCTGAATGTTGAGCTTTAAGCCAACTTTTTCACTCTCCTCTTTCACTTTCAACAAGAGGCTTTTTAGCTCCTCTTCACTTTCTGCCGTAAGGTTGGTGTCATCTGCATATCTTAGGTTATTGATATTTCTCCCGGCAGTCTTGATTCCAGCTTGTGCTTCCTCCAGCCTAGAGTTTCTCATGATGTACTCTGCATATAAATTAAATAAGCAGGGTGACAATATACAGCCTTGACTTACTCCTTTCCTGATTTGGAACGACTGTTATCCCATGTCCAGTTCTAACTGTTGCTTCCTAACCTGCATACAGATTTTTTCAAGAGGCAGATCAGATGGTCTAGTACTCCCATGTCTTAAAGAATTTTCCAGAGTTTGTTGTGGTCTACACAGTGAAAGCCTTTGGCATAGTCAATAAAGCAGAAGTAGATATGTTTCTGAAACTCTCTTGGTTTTTCGATGATCCAATGGATATTGGCAGTTTGATCTCTGGTTCCTCTGCCTTTTCTAAATCCAGCTTGAACATCTGGAAGTTCACATACTATTGAAACCTGACTTGGAGAATTTTGAGCATTACTTTGCTAGCATGTGAGATGATTGCAGTTGTGTGGTAGTTTGAGCATTCTTTGGCATTGCCCTTCTTTGGGATTGGAATGAAAACTGACTTTTTCCAGTCCTGTGGCCACTGCTGAGCTTTCCAAATTTGATGGCATATTGAATGCAACACTTCCATAGCATCATATTTTAAGATTTGAAATAGCTCAATGAATTCCATCACTTCCACTAGCTTCGTTCATAGTGATGCTTCCTAAGGCCCACTTGACTTTGCATTCCAAGATGTCTGGCTCTAGGTTAGTGATCACACCATCATGATTATTTGAGTCTTGAAGATCTTTTTTGTATAGTTATTCTGTGTACTCTTGCCACCTCTTCTTAATATCTTTTGTTTATGTTAGATGCATAACATTTCTGTCCTTTATTGTGTCCATCTTTGCATGAAATGTTCCCTTGGTATCTCTAATTTTCTTGAAGAGATCTCTAGACTTTCCCATTCTATTGTTTTCCTCTATTTCCTTGCACTGATCTCTGAGGAAGTTTTTCTTATCTCTCCTTGCTGTTCTTTGGATCTCTGCATTCAAATGGGTATATCTTTCCTTTTCTCCTTTGCCTTTCACTTCTCTTCTATTCACAGCTATTTGTAAGGCCTCCCCAGACAACCATTTTCCCTTTTTCCGTTTCGTTTCCTTGGGGATGGTCTTTATCCCTGCCTCCTGTACAATGTCATGAACCTCCATCCATAGTTCTTCTGGCACTCTATCAGATCTAATTGGTTGAATCTATTTGTCACTTCCACTGTATAATCATAAGGGATTTGATTTAGGTCATATTTGAATCATCTAGTGGTTTTCTCTACTTTCTTCAATTTCAGTCTGAATTTGGCAATAAGGAGTTCATGATCTGTGCCACTCTTACCTGTTAGGTGAAAATAAACACATAGTAGTTGGCCACTTGATGTGAAAAACTGACTCATTTGAAAACTCCCTAATGCTGGGAAAGATTGAAGGCGGGAGAAGGGGTCAACACGACAGAGGATGAGATGGTTGGATGGCATCGACTCAACAGACATGAGTTTGTGTAAACTCCGGGAGATGGTGATGGACAGGGAAGCCTGGCATGCTGCAGTCCATGGGGTCGATCACAAAGAATCAGACATGACTGAGCAACTGAACTGAACTGAACTGAGTCAGTTTTCAAATTACCGCAGATTCCTGACAGCAGTGAATTCAGAACAGATCCTTGCCTCCTGAACTTTCCCACCCACAAAACAAACAATACACACATAAAAGTAACACAACACTCAGTTCTATAATAAGCAATCCCCTCCCCTTACCCATTTCCTCTTTCAGAGACTCTCCATTGTTTCTGCATGGTGTACAGTCTCCCTTGCTGCAATAATAATAAAACTAACTTCTTTGAAAGTGTTCTTGGTGATCTTTGGCTGGTGGAGATAACATAGAAAAACTTGAAAGGAGAGTTCTTTGAACTGTCACGGGATGTAGGAAAACTCTCTCTCTCTTGTCCTCCATTCTACCTCTCCCTGAGGATCTTCTAGTCTGGAAGCCACTGAAGCAGATAATCAGGAAACTTTTGGAGTGGTGATGGATGTATTTACTATCTTGATTGTGGTGATGTTTCAAGGATGTATCAGTGTCAAAATTGATCAAATTTGACACATTAAGAACTACTGCAAACCATATTTTCATGTTGATGGTGAATAATCTCAGTCCCTGGATAAATCATAGCCTTTATGCCGCTTTTTAATTGAGACAGTCTCTCGAAAAGACTGAAATGTTCGTTTTAACATTACTATTGTGTCTGAGAATGTGAGCAACGCAGAATGGAGAGGCAGTTATTTATTCAGATAACTCATTTTGAAATCTCTTTAATAGTTGCATATTTTCTCCAGTGCTCTCAATTTCCCTCTACACTTGGTCTGTGGCACTGGGGAGAGGAATTCTTTTTTTGCTGACTTAAAAGAGATTGATCCATGAATGTGCTTTCCTTAGCTTCCTGCTGATAAATGCTTTTCCCCTGCTATTTTCCTGAGTTATTTCTGTCCCTGGATTCTCATCTTGAATAAGCAGACAGGGAATTGAGATGAAGAACAGACGTGAACATTTGGGATGGTATCCACAATGCACTGGCCAATGATGGAAGGCTGTGATGGGGCAAAGAAAACTTGATTCATGAGTTATTTTTAGAACTCTAACTCTAGCCAAATGTCAAATTTCCTGTTTTGAAAAGCAAGAGTATGTATGTATAAACTTCTTTTTCTATCCTACTAAGATCCTTAAAGGAGAAAGAAATGCCAACCCACTCCAGTACCCTTGTCTGGAAAATCCCATGGACAGAGGAGCCTAGTGGGTTTCAGTGCATGGGGTCACAAAAAATCAGACATGACTGAGCGACTTCATTCACTTCATACTTTATCACTGAAGAAGGAAATGGCAATCCACTCCAGTATTCTTGCCTGGAGAAACCCATGGACAGAGGAGCCTGGCAGGCCATGGTCCGTGGGGTCACAGAGTCGGACATGACTGAAGCATAAGCAAGACTGTTAAAAACTTTACTATCTGCCATCTAACCTATATTGTCACTTTACAGAGTTCTAGAAGGAATGCTTACATCATCTTTTGTTGTTTAATATGTATAATAGGTGGCACAATGATAGAAACTTAAGACTAAAGGAATATTGAAGTTATAAAAGTGAATTTTGGTTTGTGACTGTACTCTTTGATTTTAGGAAAAATGGGGTGGGCAGAGGGGGAAGCAAAAGTGGCAAGAGCAGAAGGAAGAAACCATCTTCCTGTGTTATATTCACCCGTCCAAACATGGCAGTTTTGAAACCACAGCCTATATTTTGGATTGGGACTCAACTGGGAAGAGATAATCAGGGATCAAAATCTAGAGTCTGGCAATGGAAACAGTGAAGCAAGCATCCAGCAGAGAAGGAAAGTTTAAATTTTACATTCTGCTAGGGACTTTCAGACAATGTGCTCTTCCATAGTTTTTAATCTTTTTAAAGACCTTTCACATTTATCCTCTCCCTGGAAGTCTACAAAACTCCAGGGAGGTAAGTAAGACTGCTAAAACTATAAAATCCGAGTATAGATAGAACTTCCCTGATAGCTCAATTGATAAAGAATCTGCCTGCAATGCAGGAGACCCCAGTTCAATTCCTGGGTCGGGAAGATCTGCTGGAGAAGGACTAGGTTACCTACTCCAGTATGCTTGGACTTTCCTTGTGGCTCAGCTGGTAAAGAATCCAGCTGCAATGTGGTTGACCTGGTTTCAACCCCTGAGTTGGGAAGAGCCCCTGGAGAAGGGAAAGGCTACCCACTCCAGTATTCTGGCCTGGAGAATTCCATGGACTGTATAGTCCATGGGGTTGCAAAGAGTCAGACATGACTGAGAGATTTTCACTTTATAGATAGAACTTGAGGCCTGTAGTCAGGGGCTAAGATAGTCATCTTAGCAAAGCCATTTGCCAAATACTAACTTTGGATAATTTATGAGACCTCTCTAAACATTAACATATTAATGTATTTCTGAAAAATAGTACCTAAGTACCATACTCACAGAAAACTGCTGCTGCTGCTGCTGCGTTGCTTCAGTCGTGTCCGACTCTGTGCGACCCCATAGACGGCACCCCACCAGGCTCCCCTGTCCCTGGGATTCTCCAGGCAAGAACACTGGAGTGGGTTGCCATTTCCTTCTCCAATGCATGAAAGTGAAAAGTGAAAGTGAAGGCACTCAGTCGTGCCCGACTCTTAGTCACCCCATGGACTGCAGCCCACAAGGCTCCTCCATCCATGGGATTTTCCAGGCAAGAGCACTGGAATGTGGTGCCATCGCCTTCTCCGATTAAGAACTTACTACAATACATTTCTAGACAGCCGATTATTTTAGTTGGGTGCCTAGGCTGGATTGGACTTGAGAACAAATTGGACTTACAAATGCACTCTCGAAACAGGACTTGTTCGTATGTTGGGAACTTACTGTACATACATGCAGGCACAAGACATTCCCCAAACCTGCGTGAAAGACACAGGTTTTTAGGACCATCACTGTGGTGTGGAAATGTTCATGCTTTCTTTAAAGTATGCAAAAATATGCTATTTATTCCCCATGCTCTGAATTTTCCTCGGGAACATCAACGTGTTTAAAAAGTTCCATGATCTAGAAATTGCTTGCTAAAATTGTGGGAAGGTGGGTTAGAAAGGACTAGGAGGAAAGAGGAAGGGACATGAGGAATCTGTTGGTGGTTTTGGGTGTCTCTGTTATTTTGACGTGTGGCCTCATCAGATATACCGCAGTTTTCTTTTTTAATCCATTCACCTGTTAGTGGATCTTCCCTGGTGGCTCAGACGGTAAAGCGTCTGCCTACAGTGCTGGAGACCTGGGTTCGATCCCTGGGATAGGAAGATGCCCTGGAGAAGGAAATGGCAAACCACTCCAGAGCTCGTGCCTGGAAAGCCCCATGGGCAGAGGAGTTGGCGGGCTACAGTCCATGAGGTCGCAATGAGTCGGACATGACTGAGCGACTCCACTTCCCTTTCTGCTAGTGGATGTTTGGGTCGTTTCCAGGTTTGGGCTGTTACAGATAAAGCTACTGCGAAGATATATGTGTAAGTTAAAAAAAAAAAA
>SJYT01078766.1:86786-122286 GCA_006410635.1 Cephalophus harveyi
CCTGTATTTCAATAATTTTTTTCAGCATTTTTTTTCTTCCCCTCTGGGGCTGCAATGACATGAAGGTTAGCTTTTTTTTTTTTTTATTGTCCCACAGTTTCTGTGGTTCTTTTTATTTTTATTTTTTCCTGTATTTTTCTTCTTTTACTGTCTAGGTAATTTCTAGTGATTTACCTTCAAGTTCACTGACTATTCTGTCATGTCCATTCCATTATTGCCTATCTATTATCATTTCTATTCCATTATTGATTTTTTGCTTCAGTTTATATTTTTTCATTCTAAAATTTCCATTTTGTTATGTATATCTTCTCTTTCTTTGTTGATACTTTCTGTTTTAACTTTTGTTTTAAGAAAGCCCATGATTGCTCATTCAAGTATTTTTAAAATGAATTATTTAACATCTTTATCAGATCATTCCAATATCTTTGCCATCTCAATATTGACATCTTCTCCCATGTGAGTTGAGATTTTATTGATTCTTTATCGGGCTTCCTTGGTGGCTCAGAGGTTAAAAAGTGTCTGCCTGCAATGCAGGAGACCTGGGTTCGATCCCTGGGTCGGGAAGATCCCCTGGAGAAGGAAATGGCAACCCACTCCAATATTCTTGCCTGGAGAATCCCATGGAGGGAGGAACCTGGTAGGCTACAGTCCCTGGGGTTGCAAAGAGTTAGGCACGACTGAGCTACTTCACTTTCACTTTCATATGATGTATAATTTTGGAATATATCCTGATCAGTTTAAATATTAGATCATGAACTGAGTCTTATCTATGCTCTATACAGAATATATATAATTGTTTTAGTAGGCACTTGACCTGCTTAGATCCAAGGTACAACCTCTAACACATCTTCTGTGGACTCTGGTCTCAAAGTCAGCTCAGTTTTCAAAGGCTTTACAGTGGTATTGAGATCTGTCCTTCATGCGCATCACCCAATGGTCAGTCTGGGAACTGGTAGAGGTCTATCTGTTAACACAGTTCTCAATATTTTTTATGTACTAAGTATAATGACATCTATTTGTGAGGGGTGAATGAGATTAAAATTCATAAGCAGTTTTATAAGATTGCTTCAATATCTTGGGAAATATAAGTTGCCTGATGTGATCTTGAAGTTGAGTGACAGAGAGGCTGGGGCATAGATGTTTTAAATGTTGTTAATAAATACATTAACTAAAAAATGAGCCAGCAAAAAAGAGGTGGTCCCATTCATCCTACTCTATGAAAATAGAGTTCACAAAAGAGTGAAAAAACAACTTAAAAGTAAATGAATAGATGTTCAACCTCACAAGTCATAGAACATGTATATTAAGAGCACAATGAGATACCATTTCCCTGCAACATTATTGGAAAAAAATGAAAAGACTGGTACTAATGTAGAATAATGGAAAATAGTTGAGGTGTTATTATACCATCATTTGTAGGCAATAACTCGGTAATATCTAGTAAAGTTGAAAATAAAGACACATTATAGTGCAGCATATGCATGCTTAGGTATTTGCCCTGGGGAGGTTATAGCTCACATATAAAAGACAAGTGTTTTTAGCAGAAGTTTTTATAATAAGCAAAAGTGAGAAGCAACCTAAATGCCCATGGAATAAACAAAATTTGTTCTATATATGCAATGGATTATTATACACCAATAAGGATGAATTCAAACTATGAGTATCAATATGAAAGAATAAGACAAATAAAATATGAATGAGAAAGGAGAAGTAAATTACAGAAGCATAAATATGACATGCATTCCCATAAAATATTTTTATAAAGTTTAAAAATATGTAAGCAATACTGTATATTACTTACATAATTGTTAATATAGATTTATAATTTCTTATATATGTATATGTATAGAAAAAGGAAAGTTTATATATATGTTTGTGAGTGCATATATAAATCTATTCATCAACTGTATTAATAATGTTTAATTTGGTAGTTTTATGGTGGGTCCATTGTTATTGGTTTTATCACCATTTATACATTAAAAAAAATTAAAGCAAAAGTCAAGACGTGGAAGTTTGCATGCATCTTTTGCATTTCAGTTAATCCATTTATCATCATAAGGATACAGACCAGCCCGAACAGTTCCCAGACATCTTTTACTCGTGCTCCTCTTCCCTTTCTTTCCACCGTGTGCCCTGCAGGCACCCACATTTGCATACCAGGTATTATTCAAATATATCTTAGATCGTACCACATTTCTACCTTTTCTAAGATTTTCCTCTCTGTCTGGAATGTTCTTCCTTACACATATACCAGAATATTCTTTTCTTAAAGACATATACCTCAGTCCTACTACAAGAAACTGTTCTCAACACAGTGGTGATCAGCAACCACCTTGTACCACCTTTCTAAAGTCAACTGTCACATTTTCAGAAAACTTTGAGCCAATTGACATCACACTGGTAGCTTGAAACTGGCCATGGTGAAAATATTTATACCATGGAAACTGGCAAATGGTACAGATCAGTGCTTTTATCCCCAGAGGTTCAGTTGTTAAACATCTACCAGTATACCACTGCCAACTTCTCTGGATGGAATTTATTCCTCCTCCTCCTATTCTCTCTTGGTAGTCTCTTGGACTCATTACTGTCTGTGGCAAGGAAGCCCTCATTATTGTCTACCTTGTGTTTTTAATGAATGCATCTGTCTTTCCTGTGTCACTGTTCGCTACTCTAGGGCAGAGAGGTGGTCCCATTCATCCTTATATCTCCCACAGTACCTAGCAGAGTCTCTTCAATATGACAGTTATCCAATAATTTTGATGACTGAATGCAAGGAAGGATTCAAATTTCTCCCTTATCCAACCAGGAGTGAACTGGGGAGGTACACTGATCCCATAAGACATATGGCAAGTCATATGGTAATGAACAGAATTAGTGAATACACTTACCAAAAAAAAGGAAAAACCAACTTTAAAAGTTAACAGTTTATAATATTTCCACACTTATACTTTTTCTTAATTCTAATAATTGTTGAATTGCAACTATCAGGGGAATATATTTTTATTCTTACAAAATGTACTTTTCTACTTGTACTGATCAAATATAAGATTTGGATTCTTTTTAATTTCATACAGTTTTAAACAGCAAAAATTCTTAAGCATTTTACAAAGTTCCCTGATAAAAATAAAACTTAAAAAAAAACCCCTAAAACTAAATACATATAATTGAGGAAGCTTGAGAATAAAAAATGTGAAATCACTTTCCTACACAGCAGTATAGCAGTGTACATGCCTTAAAAAAAACCCTCCCACTAAATATAACTTCAAACCCAGTTACATAAAACATTTAATTATTTCTAATTTATCAATGGACCTTCAAATTAGTAGTCATCACTCAGAGCTGAAAATTAAATTAAGGCAAAAACTCAGAGAGGTGAAGGAACCATCCATCTATCTTTGATCTTGAGACCATTTGCCAAACCGGTGAATTTGTGGTTATGATGTCCTAGCCTCATAGGCATAAAGGATAGGATACAAAGCTCTGAGCCTACCCAGAGCAAAGGGTCTAGTAGGAAAGCACTCATATGCCTGCATACATGCTTATTGCTAGAACCCAACTAACTATGCCTTCAAAATAAGAGTGAATTAGACACCTTTTCCCACAAGGAGACTAAAGGAAAATGCTTATATTAAAATTTGGTAATGAATGGAAGGGGGAAATCTCCCTTGAGAATACATGTAACGGCAAATTATTCCTCATGTAGATTGCAGCTAAAATTGACACAATCTGGATGACCTGATAAAACCTAAGGATATTTAGTTAAAGTGGTCCCCAGCTAACCATGCCCTAGGTGCTTAACAGAAATAAATGCAAATCTCCTTTGAATAAACTGAGTTTCAGCATTACCTCAAAGAATTCTCTTAAATCGGGTTCCTTAAAATAGGATCTCACAGTCAAAAGGAGTAAAACATCAAAAGTGCAAAACATCTTTAAGTGCAAAGCAGCAAAAACAATAGAGAATCAGTCTCAGAATAATGCAGGTGTTGAGTTAGAAACACCATCAATTTTCTAAATAGGTTATATACTTCTAAAGATATAAGAGTAGTTAAAATACATATAAAGAACATAAAACTATGCAAATAGACAGGAAGATTTGAAAAAAATTAAAGCATCTCAAAGTGACAGAAATATAACTGAAAAATTTTTAAAAACTCAATGAATGGATATAACAGCATAATATAGAATTAAGAAATACACTACTAAGTATTGCACAGATCAGAGAAGAAATAATATTAAAAATTAGAAAACATTTATATACTGACTATAATGACATAATTTTATATAAAATTATGTGGAATGCAGTTAGTTATAGCAGAACATACAGGAAGAGTTTACACCTTAATTATTAAAAGTAATCTACAGATGCCATGACATTCCAATCAAATGCCAATATGACTTCTCTTAAAAACTTGATAAACTTATTCTAAAATATTTATATGGAAAAATACCTGTTGTCAAAGACCCTGGTGCTGGGAAAGATTGAAGGTAAAGGAGAAGGGGATGACAGAGGATGAGATGTTTAAGTAGCATCACCAACTCAGTGGACATGAATTTGAACAAATGCTGGGAGATAATAGAGGACAGAGGAGCCTGGCATGCTGTAGTTCATCTGGTCACGACTTAGAGTCAGACACAACTTAGCAACTAAACAACAACAACAACAACATTCACAAGGTTAAACTGACATAAAGAAATGAGCATTCATTCAGCTATAGTTTTTGTTTTTGTTTCCTGAATCATAGAGCAATAGATAGCAACTAGAAATTGGCATGTAACTAAGGTTCTACAGCTTTGAAGGAGAAAGTGCTGGAGGTCTAAAAAGAGAACAGCATTTTTTTGTTGTAAATTTATGAACTATTGACATGATTCTCAAGCAGCAACTTTTCACTCATTACAGTAGTACTTTCTTATTGGTACTGAATTTCTCACTTTTTCTTGTAATTGAACACAACTTAATGTGCTACTGAAAAATGTTGAGAAAGAAACCAATTTGCCTGAATGTTGACAGTATTAAAATCAGGAAGAAAAATAGGAATATACAGATTTGGATTTGAATAATTAGTATTTACAAATCTCCTTCTCCATTTTTGTACTATGTGTTGATATGAAATTCAATTCTTTATGGCTAAAAGTGGCTGTAGAGAGAGAAAAATATGCATGTTAAATTCATTCCAAATATTGAGACAAAGTAGTATTACCTCTGCCAAATTGAGGTATAATTTGAAGGTTTGGGTTCTTAAATATTAATACATTCTTAAAGTACATATTGAATTATAACATATTCTCTATTTGGATTCTGAATCAATGTTGACAATTTCCAGCATGTAATATGTTTACCAATACTCAGAAAAATAAAAAATAAACTAATGTAAATAAAAACAAATGGATGCTATTTTAAGTGACAGTTCTCCTACAAGGAGTGGGGAGTGGAATGGGGTAGTGTTTAATGGGAGTAAATATGCAAAGAATGCTCCCTCTAAGAGGCATCTATTGGAAATCAAAAGTCTACAAATTCAATTATAGATTTAATTAGGTTGTGTAGCTATAGCAACTGAGGCCCTTGTCAGAAATATTCAATGATTGGCTGTATAATCACCCACTTCTGCCCAACAGGGAATAGAGGGGAAAAAATTATTATTTTTGAAAAAACAAGGAAGAATGAAAAAAAAAAACATGGGTTAGTCTCAATGAAATAATGTTATATTTATCCATGATTCAAGGTAATGTCCTTTCGAAGAACCTCAATCCCAGGCTGCTTAGAACAGAGAGAGAGCAGTGCTGGCTCTGGAGCCTTGCCATATCCATTTGTGGTGATTCCACCATGAGCTGTCTCTGTCATTGATGGCAGAAGGTTCTATGCCACTGGTATGAGTCTGTGTCGTGCCCCATCGACACCACTTGTAAACAGTGGGAGCAAAATAAAAGACACCAGTTGCACTTCAAGAAAAAAAGATAACTAAGATTGTTTGGTTTTCCTAATAATTGTTTCCCTTACAGCTTCCTTAAAAGTTATGAACTGGACTTCCCTGGTGGCTCAATGGCTAACAATCTGTCTTGCAATGCAGTGCATACAAGTTTGATTCCTGGTTGGGTAACTAAGAGCCCACATTCTTGTTGTTGTTTTTCAGTTGCTAACTTATGCCCACATGTCGAGGGTCAACTGAGCTCCTCTGCCTGAACTAAGATCCAGTGTAGCCAGATAAATAATTTTTTTTTAAAGACACTTTCTTAAAAAAGTTTTGAACTAAGAAAATGCAAATGACACTGCTGCTGCTGCTGCTAAGTCGCTTCAGTCGTGTCCGACTCTGTGCGACCCCATAGACAGCAGCCCACCAGACTCCCCGATCCCTGGGATTCTCCAAGCGAGAACACTGGAGTGGGTTATCATTTCCTTCTCCAATGCATGAAAGTAAAAAGTGAAAGTGAAGTCACTCAGTCATGTCTGACTCTTAGCGACCCCATGGACTGCAGCCTACCAGGCTCCTCCGTCCATGGGATTTTCCAGGCAAGAGGACTGGAGTGAGTGACACTGTTAGGAAAGGAGATAATTATTTCATTTCCTGATTTGGAGGTGGCCTTTGTGCTCATGTTGTTTTTATTGCTGTTCCGTCACTAAATTGTGTCTGACTTTTTGTGACCCCATGGACTACAGCATGCCAGTCTCCTCTGTCCTTCACCATCTCCCGGAGTTTGCTCAAACTCATTTCTTTTGAGTGGGTGATGCCATACAGCCATCTCCTCCTCTGTCACCCCCTTCTCCTTATCTCCTCAATTTTTCCCAGCATCTTTTCCAATGAGTCTTCGCATCAGGTGGCTAAAGTATTGGAGTTTCAGCTTCAGCATCAGTCCTTCTAATGAATATGCAGAGTTGATTTCTTTTAGGATTGACTGGTTTGATATCCTTGCTGTCCAAGTCAAGAGTCTTCTCCAGCACCACAATTTGAAAGCATCAGTTCTTTGGCACTCAGCCATTTTTGTGGTCCAGCTCTCACATTTGTACACGACTACTGGAAAAATCATAGCTTTGACTAGATGGGCCTTTGTCAGCAAAGTGATGTCTCTGCTTTTTAATACGTTGTCTAGTATTGTCACAGCTTTTTTGCCAAGGAGCAGTGTAATCCCATTAAATTCTCATAGCCATGTTGTACAGTATCTGTTATCATCCCCATTTTACAGATGGAAAATGTGGGAGATCAACAGACTCATTCGAGATCATCCAGCATGCACTTTGCTGAGCTACAACCAGGCATCTGCCCCAAGTCTCAAAAGGAGAGAGAAACCAGCATGAAAATACCAAACTGGGCCCTATCAGACATAGATGGCTACCAAAGAGTACTATTTCCTCAGCGTCAGATGCTACTGATAGTGGTAACATGCCATGTAATAACATTGGTTGATATTTACTGTGTTTTTACTGGGTATTGTCAAGCTTTGGGCTCAGTGAACTATAAACACTATCTCATTTTATTCTTAAAAGAATCCTGCAAAATAGGCAAGTTATGAACATTGTGTAAGTGATATAAAAATTTCAGAGAGAATAAATGGCTTAAGGGAAGCCATCTGCTTTGGGACAGGAGTAGGAGTGGTTGTAACCTATGCTTTGAACCTGCATTTGTATCGTTCACATGTTTTTACTTTGATTGTTCATTTCAGAAGCATCAAAATATCAAAGTTTTCCAAAGGTGTTTCTCTTCATTCACATTTTACATTAGACCTGCTGCTGCTGCTGCTAAGTCGCTTCAGTCGTGTCCGACTCTGTGCGACCCCATAGACGGCAGCCCACTAGGCTCCTCCATCCCTGGGATTCTCCAGGCAAGAATACTGGAGTGGGTTGCCATTTCCTTCTCCAATGCATGAAAGTGAAAAGTGAAAGTGAAGTCGCTCAAGTCCTGCCCGACTCTTAGCGACCCCATGGACTGCAGCCTACCAGGCTCCTCCATCCATGGGGTTTTCCAGGCAAGAGTACTGGAGTGGGGTGCCATTGCCTTCTCCGACATTAGACCTAGGAAACATATATTTTTGCTGTTCCAATATTCTTTTCTTTGTGGAGTCACTTTTGGAGACTGCTGCAAAACTTCCCTCACTCCTTGGTACTGTCCCTAGGCTTCAAGTATTCTAGTCTTTCAAACACTATAGCTTAAAGTGCCTTCAATGCATGCAGGAATTTGAGGGAAATGAGAATGGTTTTTCCATAGCCTTGTTTCTTGTTTTAATTATCTAGAGCTGCAAAAAAATCACCCTAAACTTAGTTGTATTTAAAAAAAAAAAAAACTTTGTTATTGTTATTTTTATTAATAGTATTAGTAGCAGTATTTTTCACAGTTCTAGGGATTGCTTGGGCTCAGCTAGGTGGCTGTTGCTTGGGGTATTTCTTGCAGTTACAGTCAGCTGAAGCTGAAGTTATCTGGAAGATTTCCTTACTCAGATGTCTGCCCCTTGATGTTTGCTGTTGGCTGAGACTTCATCGGGGGCTGTCAGCCAAAGGTGTACATGTTGTATCTCTATGTGGCCTGAACTTTCTCACACCATGGCACCTGGGTTCTAAGAGCAAAGGTCCCAAGAGAAGTAGAGAGCCAGATGAAAGCCTTTTAGGATATAGTCTGGAAAAGTTACACAGCATCAGTTTTATTGCATTGTATTCCTGTGCTTAGTCGCTCAGGCGTGTCTGACTGCAACCCCATGGTCTGTAGCCCACCAGGCTCCTCTGTCCATGGGAATTCTTCAGGCAAGACTACTGGAGTGGGTTGCCATGCCCTCCTCTGGGGGATCTTCCCCGCCCAGGGATCGACCCAGGTCTCCCTCATTGCAGGCAGAATCTTTACCGAATGAGCCACCAGCATTGTATTAACTAGAAGCAAATCTTTCAGGCTAATCCATATTCAGGGAGAGGGAAATTGGACTCCATCTCTTAATGAAGGAGTGTCAAATAATTTGCAAATATGATTTACAACCACTACTCCTCTCTCACTAATGCAGACAGGAAATCCTGTCATGATCTGATCAGGATTCTAAAGGATAAAGGAGAATATATGCCAGGAAAGGAAACAACTGTTATGTGCAATGATTGTTCATTAGAGTACTCAAAGGTAGTTTACAGTCTGATCAAGATTGTTCTTCTAACCTTTACATGAGAATAGCTGTTTCCCTCTGTCCCTAAGCCTGGCTACCAAAGTTATCAGCTGGCCAATGTCGCCATCTTTCCTGGAGAGTGCCCTTTTTTCAGTCACCACTTTTCTCCCATTACTGTACTATGTAACTCTAGCTATCCACTGGAACTTGCACAAGGCCTACTCTCCTGGTCTACTTCCTTGAAATCTTAGAATTCAAAAGGATGCAAGGTTTGTGTAATTCCAGCTTTAGCCTTGAGATGCTCATGTCCAATGGGGCTCAGAGTATCTTATGTTCACGATATTTTGTTTCCTTTCTGCTTAAATTGTCTCTTGAGGCCATTTATAATTGTTGCACATGTATTTTAAATTGTTGAGCAATGTACAATATGCACAACATATTGAACAAATATTCAACAAAATCACCACAACAAGGTCATCACAGGTCTAAGTGACATGACTGAGTTCTGAGACCAGTGGAATATGGGCAGAGTGATGTAGGCTACTTCCAGGCCTGGCCTTAAAACTCCCCAGCTGAACTTCCCTGGTGGTCCAGTGGCTAAGACTTCATGTTTCCACTGCAGAGGACACAGGTTAAATCCCTGACTAGTGAAGTTCCACATGCCATCAAGGTGCAGCCAAAAAAGAAAAAAAAAACTTTCTATATATCTCACTTTCTTTCCCTTCTGTGGAATTCTTGCAGGCCAAATATTGAATATGAAGGAATTACAATTATAAGGAAGCATTAAAAGATGGAAGGAACCTAGGTTTATGGATGGCCATGTCAAGAAAACCTGTCCCCTACTGACTGTATTAGGCTATGATACCATGAGAGAGAGAAATACAATTGAATTTAAATAAACTTTTAGGGTGAAGGTGAAGTCGCTCAGTCGTGTCCGACTCTTTGCGACCCCGTGGACTGTAACCTACTAGGCTTCTCCGTCCGTAGGATTCTCCAGGCAAGAATACTGGAGTGGATTGCCATTTCCTTCTCCAGGGGACCTTCCCGACCCAGGGATCGAACCTGGGTCTCCCACATTGGAGGCAGACGCTTTAACCTCTGAGCCACCAGGGAAGCCCCAAAGATTTCAAAAATTATTGGTTACAGCATCACATTCACTGGCTACCATCTCTCCCAGTTATTTTTGTAGAATAGGAGTACAGTACAGTCTGGTTCATGGAAGTTGTGGGGCAGATAGCCTCCCAAAAACCCAGGCATAATCAGTTGGATAAAGTAAAAGGAGGAAAATAACACATGAACACTTCTAATGATGATATGTAAGTAGGAACTATAAAACTGCTTAGGAAAGTATATTGCCATTCCAGGGGTGAAGAAAGAGCAACCTACCTCACAGAAGAAGAGCAGGTGAAAGAAGAGAAAAGCTGTGAGCATTGTGTTAAGACCCAGAGCAGAGTTTATATAACTAACCCACCTCAAGGTTCCTAGGAATAGAGGCAGAAGATGCTCTATGGGAACTGTTCCATAGTTGAAAGAGAAACAGAGTTGCCTGTATCTACTACCTAAATCAATGTCCTTGACTTCTTGCAAACGTAGTGAAATGCATGTTTGTTTGGAGGGTGAGGAGGAACTGAGCTTCACTGGAGATCAATAATTGGGGACGAAAGTCAGTTTTCCTTGTCCCTTCCCAAATTATACCATGTCTGGGGGCTCCTACTCTGTCATTTTGTCATATTCAGCCTATGGAAGAGAATGAGAGAGTTACCATGAAACCAAATGTAGATCAAGTATTTTCATCTTTTGACTTGTGAGCTTTGATTAAACTACTCATAAAGTTCTTTTCTTTTTGCTCTTCTGAGAATATACTTTCCTTATGTATTGGACATTTACACCTCTACCGACTTATTGTGAAGAGAAGTAAGCTTAGATATAGATATTGAACATCTAACAAAAAGCAAAAATGGCTACACTGTTCAGCTTTGGAAAGTGCTGCACATCCTTTCCACAATGTCCCTACCAGTTTCAAGTAGGAGTACTTTCACCACAGGATTAAGGACCTAATAAGACTGGGCTTCCCTTGTGACTCACATGGTAAAAGAATCTGCCTGCAATGCGGGAGACCTGGTTTAATCCCTGGGTTGGGAAGATCACCTGGAGGAGGGCATGACAACCCATTCCAGTATACTTGCCTGGAGAATCCCCATAGACAAAGGAGCCTGGTGGGCTACAGTCCAATGGGTTGCAAAGAGTCGGACATGACTGAGCGACTAAGCACAAGCACAGCACGAAACTAAGTCCTAAATTGCTTTGCAGTTTCCCTCCACCCCCGCCTTTCAAGTGAAATAGTACTTCTTACTGCATGCATGCATGCTCAGTCTCTCAGTCATGTGTGACTCTTTGCGACCCCATGGACTGTAGCCCGCCAGGCTCCTCTGTCCATGGGATTATCCTGGCAAGAATACTGGAGTAGGTTGGCATTTCCTTCTCTTGGGAATCTTCCCCACCCAGGGATCAAACCCTTGTCTCCTGAATTTGCAGGTGGATTCTTCACCACTGTGCCACTTTGGGAAACCCTAATACTTCCTACTACTTGCTGATAATCAGGATAAAATTCCAGTACACATCAAGCACTTAACCTACAATTTATTCTTATGGTAATTTTATATGGGATTTATGGACCAGAGTCCATAGTCTGGTCATCTAATCTATTTCTTTATTTCCAATGTTTATTTTTATTCTTCTGAGGGGAAAAAACAAATGTTAACAAGAGACTCCAATCAGAAATAATTCATCACTATTTGTATTTGATGAGGCACAAAATCACTGGAAGTTTGACCTTGCGACGATGGATGCTTGTGTCAACTACAAAGCATAGCCTCTCCACGGGCTCCTATTGTAGAGTCTACTGGTCCCCTTCCCATTAATTGACTCCTGGAAATCAGTAAGCTTAAATTCCATCATTCCTATAAAAGTTTTGAACTCTAGCTTAGTTCTGGAGATTTGGTCACTGTGTGGTAAAGAATCAACTGTACACAAAAAGAGGTTTGATCTTTACCCTCATCTCCTGGGAGGTGATCTCTGAGCTCTTGGAATGTCTTGGCTGATAAGAGTGTCTATGTTTACCTTGAGAACCTTGAGTCGCACTAGATAGTCTGACAAGGTGACCTGTGGTAGAAACTTGGGGCCTATAGCATCACCTTGACCTCTAAAGAGGTTGTAGACTAAAGACTAGCCACATTTCAGGAGTCAATTGTGTTTCTGTGACTCAGTTCCAATAACCTTGGACAACAAGGCTCAGGTGTTACACAATTTTGCCAGGAAAAATTAATCCTATTTATGTCTCCACTGGAAGATAGCAACTGAAAGCTTCACACTTGGAACTTTCCTAGACTTTCCCCATGTATCTCTCCCCTTGGCTGATTTTAATCTGTATCTTTTGACTGTAATATACTGCAACCAGGTGGGCTTCCCTGGTAACTCAATGGTAAAGGGAAGGCAAAGGGAATGTGGAACGGGTAGTGTAAGAAGGCAGCTAAAAATACTAGCTGTGACCACGTGATCAGTGACAGAAACAGGGACAGTAAATGTCGTGACTATTTCCTCCTTATTTTGTTATGAATAAGTTTGTGTGTGTTGTTTTTGTTTAGTCGCTATGTTATGTCTAACTCTGCGACCCCATGGACTGTAGCCCACCAGGCTCCTCTGTCCAACGGATTTCCCAGGCAAGAATACTGGAGTGGGTTACCATTTCCTTCTCCATGGGATCTTCCCAACCCAGGGATTGAACCCACATCTCCCACATTGCAGGCAGATTCTGGCCAGCTACAGTTTATAGAGTAGCAGAAGAGTTGAACATGACTGAGAAACTAGACAACAACTTCAACCAGGAGCATAGTAGCTTTCAGTGAGTTCTTTGAGTTCTTCTATTAAATTATTCAAGCTGACGTGTTCTTAGCGACCTTAAACATGAAATTGGTATCAGAGGGTGGTCTTGGGAGGTCCCCAAACTTGCAGTTGGTGCCAGAAGTGCCAGTGGTTCTGGATATCCCAAACTCTACAAACATCATGCCAGATGTTTCCAGAATGAGCATTTCTAATCACACATACTGAACCATGCTGCTGCTGCTGCTAAGTCGCTTCAGTCGTGTCCGACTCTGTGCGACCCCATAGACGGCAGCCCACCAGGCTCCAACGTCCCTGGGATTCTCCAGGCAAGAACACTGGAGTGGGTTGCCATTTCCTTCTCCAATGCGTGAAAGTGAAAAGTGAAAATGAAGTTGCTCAGTCATGTCTGACTCGTAGCGACCCCATGGACTGCAGCCTACCAGGCTCCTCTGCCCATGGGGTTTTCCAGGCAAGAGTACTGGAGTGGGTTGCCATTTCCTTCTCCATACTGAACCATAAATGGGAACAATTACTGGCAAACCTTGATCAACTACAATATCACTTCCTAGGATATTGCATCTCTAAAAATTCCTTGCTCTGTCTGCCACTAACTCTTTATAGCAGAATATCCACAGTCTCACAAAAACATATCATAAAACTAGTTTTCAGATAAAATAATGACTCAAAGTTTTTTCACAATGGTTTTCACCTTGTAATTGGGGATAGATTCCTGCAAAGAACAATGGCCTCAGGATATAATTAAATTATACTTAATTGTGCAGCCAGAGACAAATGTATTGTGATAGCTGTTAGCTAATGGCATCTCATTTGCTCTCCTGTACTTTCTCTATTGAAATACTCATAAAGAAAAGCCATGGAGAGGAATGTAAGTTGCAACAATGCTGGAAATTAATAACTCCCATACCCTAGGAGGAATTTCTATTAAACAAAAAGAAACCAGTTTGAAAAAATTAATGTGTTCGTCAAGTAAAAGTCAAGAAAACAGAAACATCTCTAGGTTTTTCAAAAGGGGAGATCTAAATAAGAGAATTGGTTACACAGTTGATGGAAAAACAGAAGCAAAATACAGCAGAGTGAAACAACTTAGAAGTTGGCAAGAGCAAGAAGTTCCTAGGAAGGGATCATCAGGTGAAGGCTGGAATCAAGAAAGGATCTGTAAGGTGAAAGTGGATGGAACTGTCTGTTGAAAACTGGAGTCTTGAAGGGGCTGGAGTCATGAAGGGGTCACAGTCCCTGCCAGAGGCAATACCTGAAGCAGAGATTGAGGGGGAGAGAAATACTTCAGCTTCTTATTTCCTGCTATATTTCAATCTCCCAGAAGTGTCTCTCTTTCACAGAACTTAACCAGAAGCCACCTGACAGGGAAGTGTGGGTAAGCCAGCCTGTAAGGAAAGGTGTGCTCCCCAAAATATAGAGCAGAGCAAGAGAAGGTGAACTCAAGGCTCAAGCAAGAGAAGGTGAGCTCAAACGAAATAGGCAAAAAAAAAAAAATGCCTACTGGAGGCTCAGGCACAAACTAACTTGTGGGTTTAAAAACCAAAAAATAAAAGAGAAAGGAAAAAAATGTCTGCCAATTACCAGGAGGTATCTATCACAATAGACTTTCCTGATGGCTCAGATGGTAAAGAATCCACCTCAGATCCCTGAGTTGGGAAGATCACCTGGAGAAGGGAATGGGTACCCCCTCTAGTTTTCTTGCCTGGGAAATCCCATGGACAGAGGACCTGACAGGCTACAGACCATGGGGTCACAAAGGGTTGGACACAACTGAGCAATGAATACTTTCACTTTTTCTCCACCACCCCATCTCAGGGACATGGAACCAACCCAGCCAGGAAACAAGATAACAGCCCATATGGCATGCTTACAAGTTGGCCAGGGCTGTTCCATGCCCTATAGTTGCTCTAAAAACAAATCTTTTGAAGACTTCAAGTTCCTAGAACTGAAACGTTTGGTTCAGTTCAGTTGCTCAGTTGTGTCCGACTCTTTGTGACCCCATGGACTGCAGCACACCATGTCTCCCGGTCCATCACCAACTCCCAGAGTTTACTCAAACTCAAATCCATTGAGTCAGTGATGCCATCAAACCGTCAAATCCTCTGTCATCCCCTTCTCCTCTTGCCTTCAATCTTTCCCAGCATCAAGGTCTTTTCAAATGAGTCAGCTCTTCGCATCAGGTGGTATTGGAGTTTCAGCTTCAACATCAGTCCTTCAAATGAACATTCAGGACTGATTTCCTTTAGGATTGACTGGCTGGATCTCCTTTCAGTCCAAGGGACTCTCAAGAGTCTTCTCCAACACCACAGTTCAAAAGCATCAATTCTTCAGCACTTGGCCTTCTTTATGGTACAACTCTCACATCCATACATGACTACTGGAAAAACCATAGCCTTGACTAGACGGACCTTTGTTGGCAAAGTAATGTCTATCCTTTTTAATATGCTATCTAGTTTGGTCATAACTTTTCTTCCAAGGAGTAAACGTCTTTTAATTTCATGGCTGAAGTCACCATCTGCAGTGATTTTGGAGTCCCCAAAAATAAAGTTTGCCACTGTTTTCAATGTTTCTCCATCTATTTGCCATGAAGTGATGGGACCAGATGCCATGATCTTCGTTTTCTGAATGTCGAGCTTTAAGCCAACTTTTTCACTCTCCTCTTTCACTTTCATCAAAAGGCTCTTTAGTTCTTCTTCACTTTCTGCCATAAGGGTGATATCATCTGCATGTCTGAGGTTATTGATATTTCTCCCAGCAATCTTGATTCCACTTGCACTTCTTCCAGCCCAGCGTTTCTCATGGTGTACTCTGCATATAAGTTAAATAAGTAAGGTGACAATATACAGCTTTGACGTACTCCTTTTCCTATTTGGAACCAGTCTGTTTTTCCATGTCCAGTTCTAACTGTTGCTTCCTGACCTGAATACAGATTTCTCAATTCATTCTGTATTCCAAGGCCAAATTTGCCTGTTACTCCAGGTGTTTCTTGACTTCCTACTTTTGCATTCCAGTCCCCTGTAATGAATAGGACATCTTTTTTGGGTGTTAGCTCTAGAAGGTCTTGTAGGTCTTCATAGAACCATTCAACTTCAGCTTCTTCAGCATTACTGGTCAGGGCATAGACTTGGATTACTGTGATATTGAATGATTTGCCTTGGAAACAAACAGAGGTCATTCTGTCATGTTTGAGACTGCATCCAAGTACTGCATTTCAGGCTCTTTTGTTGACTATGATGGCTACTCCATTTCTTCTAAGGGATTCCTGCCCACAGTAGTAGATATAATGGTCATCTGAGTTAAATTCACCCATTCCAGTCCATTTTAGTTCACTGATTCCTAAAATGTAGATGTTCACTCTTGCCACCTCCTGTTTGACCACTTCCCATTTGCCTTGATACATGGACCTAACATTCCAGGTTCCTATGCAATATTGATCTTTACAGCATTGGACTTTGCTTCCATCACCAGTCACATCCACAACTGAGTGTTGTTTTTGCTTTGGCTCCATCTCTTCATTCTTTCTGGTGGTATTTCTCCACTGATCTCCAGTTGCATACTGAGCTCCTACTGACCTGGGGAGTTCATCTTTCAGTGTCCTATCTTTTTGCCTTTTCATAGTGTTCATGGGGTTCTCAAGGCAGGAATATTGAAGTGGTTTGACATTCCCTTTCCAGTGAGCCATGTTTTGTCAGAACTCTCCACAATGACCTGTCTGTCTTGGGTGGCTGTATATGGCATGGCTCATAGTTTCATTGAGTTATGCAAAGCTGTGTTCCATGTGATTAGATTGGTTAGTTTTCTGTTATTGTGGTTTTCATTCTGTCTGCCCTCTGATGAAGAAGGATAAAAGCCTTATGGAAGCTTCCTGATAGGATAGACTGACCGAGAGGAATACTGGTTCTTGTTCTGATGGGTGGGACCATGCTCAGTAAATCTTTAATCCAATTTTCTGTTGATGGTTGGGGCTGTATTCCCTCCCTGCTATTTACCTGGGGCCAAACTATGGTAGAGGTGATGAAGATAATGGTGATCTCCCTCAAAACATCCCATGCATATACTGCTACAGTCCATGTCCCCAACCCTGTAGCAGGCAACCACCAACCCACGCCTTTGCCAGAGACTCCCAAACTCTTACAGGCAAGTCCGGGACAATCTCCTGTGGGATCACTGTTCCTTCCTTCTGGGTCCTGGTGCACAATGTTTTGTTGTGCCCTCCAAGAGTCTATTTCCCAGTCTTGTGTAAGTTCTGGCAGCTCTATGGTGGGGTTAATGGTGACCTCCTCTAAGAGGATGTATGCCATACCCACACCCAGAGCCCCTGTCCCTGCAGCGGACCACTGCTGGCCCATACCTCCACAGGAGATGCTCAAACGCAGTTCTTTCTCAGTCTCTGTGGAGTCCCTGGGTCCTGGTGCATATGAGGTTTGTTTGAGCCCTCTGAGCATCTCTAACAGGAATGGAGTTTGATTCTAAATGCGAATTCGCCCCTCTTACCGTCTTACCGGGGTTTCTCTGCTCCTGACCTTGGATGTGTGGTATCTCCTCTCAGCTACTTGCTGCTCCAGCAACGTGCATAGCAGTGCTCAAATGCCAAGATGGTGGTAAAGCACCTGCTGAAATCTTAAGCTGGAAGAGATGAAGCAGGGCTCTGTATGCTAGAATCTCTGAGATTTCAGGCAATATTTTAGTGAAATAAATAGCTAAATAAATTCATATGTACATAAAAAAGGACCACAGAACCCTAGAAGGCTTCTCCTTATTGGGAATTAATTAGTCTCCATCATGTAAATTCACAGGTGTGTGTGTGTGTATGTGTGTGCTCAGTCATGTCCAACTCTTTGTGACCCCCATGGAATTCTCCAAGCAAGAATATTGGAGTGGGTTTCTGTTTCCTACTATAAGGTATATTCCAGACCCAGGGATCAAACCCAGGTCTCTTGCGTCTCCTGCGTTGGCAGGCAGATTATTTACCACTGAGTTACCTGGACAAATTCACAGGAGCAGGAGAAAATTCCTTCTTGATTAGCAGAGGCACAATGGATTAATGGTTGTTGGACTCCAGAGGTTTGGTTAGGAGTTATATACATCAATTGTCATTCAGCTAAATATCACAAAGGGGAATGATCTTAGCACTTGATTGGACAATGAGAGAGGATAAGGAGAATCTACATTGAGCCTGAATTGAACATTATCACTTCATGATAAGTAAAGAAAGTGATTCCTGACAAAAAATTTTGAGAATATCAGAAAACAGGAAAGTTTACTTCAAGGTACAGGAGATGACCATACTTCCTTAAACCTATGCTACACTTTACAAAGACAACTTACAGAAAGAAAGCATTGGCTGTTCTCAAAGAAAACAATGTTTAAGTCATATAGATTGTAACAAGGAGAACAAAAATTGAGATGATAGGATCAGTGGCTGAAATGACAAAGGACTAAATAACACAGGCTCAGATGAAGAGGGAAGTAGCTGAGAGGGAAAAAGACACCAAGAGTTGCGTCTTTAGAAAAATGCCTTGATAAAATTTTAATTCACAGTGCAATCAGGAAAGAAAAGTTTTAGCCTTGCAGAAAAGCAAATCAGTGATGAAGAACACCGATTTTGAGACAGGTCTGAGACCAGGAACCTTTTGCTGCAGTGCTGCAATGCTTACACCTGGACATACCTCTCCTCCAGCAACAAAACACAAAGAAACTATAATTTGACTAAAAAAAAAAATGTGTGCATGCACAGTTGGGGCAAATGCTAGACCAAAAGCTACAGAGACAAAAAGCCCGTTTGTCACTTCTGAAGAGCCAGGAGCAAACAAAAGGTGTTGGGAACAAAAGCAGGTATGTCCCCACCCATGCATTCAATACCACAAAGGGGTGAGCTAAGCCACCCTTCCAGCTGGACCCCTGGACACACCCCTACCCTTGCCCCAGATAAGGAAATACCCTCCCCCTCCATCTTGGGGAGCAGGCAAGCAAACTTGTTACTTGTTTTAGCTCCCTCCTGTAACCAGTGGTTCAAGAGCCCTGATAAAGCCTTGACTGACTTTCTTGTCTGGCCTCTAGTAAATTTCTATTCATTGGGGAAGGCCAAGAAGCCTGGCAAGTACCAGTTTGAAAAGGATTCAGTGAAGATGAGGAACAAAATAGGCAAAAAATGATACCAAAGAAAGAAAAAAAGATCAAGAACAAGAAGACAAGAGCATGGAGACTTAGTTTCCTGAAGAAAATCAGTATTCCTGAAGAAGAAACAAAGGAAATAATGCAGTAATTGATGGTAAAACAGAAGAAAATGGTTTTCAGTTGTTGAGTACAAAGTATGATTAATGAATAGGCACTCATATCTGACATACTCTGGTGCAAGTTTTGAACTTGGAGCAAAGAAGAAAAATGTGCCTGGGCAGACAAAACAGATTATCTAGAAAAGAATAAGAATCTAACCAGCTTCGTATTTTCACCACACCATTAAATTCCAGAAAGCAAGTAACAGTATCCATGCAACTCATGTGGAAAGAATCTGGGAGTTAAAAATGCTATTTCATATGAATTGGCTATGGTAATAGGTACTGTAGCTCTCTCACTTTGAGACAGAAATATTCATTCTATCAACTGCTGAGAGTGCTGACTGCTGAGACCTCATAGCTGCATCTCTCTCCAGGAATTGTCTTCAGCAGGTGGAAATCCAAGATGACACTCCTCCAGAGGGCAGACTGCCCACACAACTGGTCCATGCAGAGGTACAAAGGGCTAGCCTCTTTTTCCCAAATTTGGGGGTAATTGTGAAGGGCCATCCCATTTCCAGAACTTTCCATGGGATTGCAGAAGTCTTTGTTGCAACTGCCTGACAGTTCATCTGCCCCTGTCCACCCTACTTCCCTCACTGCCCTACTAGTGTTATTCTTGACATCACTCGCCAGTCAACCTCTGGTATATAGGTCTCTCTGTCTTTGAGTCAGTTTCCAGGGAACCTGCCCTAAGACAATATTAAATTTAACAAAAGAGAAAGACTTATTCCAGTACCAATGGAAGAATGAAAATAAATAAGAAAGAAAAGTATAATACTCTGAATTTAAACACTGAACTGTTAATCATACAGCCGTGGTTGGAAACAGGCTTACAAAAGAGAATGAAACATAAAAAATACTTTTTGAAAAAGATGAGATAGAAATTACATATGTATTTAGTGATGATTGTCTGTCTCTGAAATTCCAGATTACCTGTCCTCAAACTGGGAGGTATGGAAGGGAGGGCTGGGGAAAGAAAAAGGTTCTACATTTCTTACCTTACATGGGTAGCAGTTGAAGTTGAAGAAGTCAAAAGATGCTACATATTGCCTGAATTGAATGAGTAAGTAACTACAAGGTAACTTAAATATGATTCTGACATACTTAGATGAACAAAAGTTTGGAAAAAATTAGAATATCCACTTTTGTTGAAGATGATGAAACCTATTTATTATCGCATACTGTCAGGAGAGGTACAAATTGATAAAGCCTTTCTGGAGGTATATCTATCACTTCCAGTTATGTGGCAATCTTTCAATGTAAATGCTTACTGTGGAGCATAAAGATGCATGGAAAGTTTATTGAATCATTTTTTTTCCTGAGTGAAAAATTGGAAATAACCTAAAACTTATCAGAAGGAAAGTTATGAATTAAGCTATTATTTATCCAATGGGATATTGTGAATCTATTAAAAAAGAACCAACTCTATTTAAAGACTTTAGTTTGATCTCTAAAGGAATATTTTGAACTAATGTATAGATCTTTTCATCACAAAGTATATCAAAATAAATTCTTGATGGATTAAAGAATTAAATAAAATGGAACCACGAAAAAATAAAATTTTAAAACAAATTTTAAAATATCTATATATGTAAGAAAAGAGTAGAATTTAATACAGAAATGAAGCCAAAAATAGTCTTCAAAATAAATGATGAATTTAAGAAAAAAAATTTGTTTTTTTTACAATTTTCAATTAGTAAAGAACAAAATATCCATTGTAACTGCATGACAATTGTGACTCTGGGGCTTTTGGTATCCAAAATAAACAATCAAAAACAGAACAACAACAGCAATAACCAAAACAACAAAGCAGTGGAATTAGAATTCCCATTCTTCATAAGTTAAAAAAGCCAACACAATTTTAGAGAAAGTGAAACATTTACTGTAAAATATATTTCTGAGATGGGAGACACTGGATGATGTTGACAAGAACATGTCTCTTATATTGAGGAGTAGACTCTGTAACATTACTCACTGAAACCTGAAGACATGACACCAAGACACAAGTCAGTGCAAAAAGCGTCATTGTGGAGGACAAGACAGTTCAGTACAATTATGTAGCTTTAAAGGTCTAACTTGAACCAGGGATAAGTTTTAAACTGTCTAACAGAGTAGATTGCATGAACATCATTCCAACAATCCTCCACAGAAACCAATTCTTTCAACTGGGCTTTTGATAAAAATTGGGAAATAGGCTCTTTGTATTACACTGTATTTGGGAATGTAAACCATACAGATGAATATCATGTGAGTAACAGCAATTATCAGGAAAAATTGTAGTTCAAAGTAGGGAGAGGTCACTTTCTATTGGAATAACAAGGGCTATATGCTAGAGCATATCGAATTAGGCTTTAAAGGGTTAGGAAGGTTTTTATAGGTTGAAGCTCGGTGGTGGGGGGTGGAGGGCGGGGAATGAGAGTAAGTGATGCATGCCTAGGAGTGGGATAGCTGTAATGAAAACTACACTAGACTTGAAATTAAGAGATCTGGATGAGTACTGATAATCTATGATAGGCATGAATGAAACAGCTGAGCTGAGAAAGTAGAAGGGAAGTTTGATGGAACACTAAAGTAGATGTGCTGAATTGAAGCAGAGGACAATAAGAGTTGAGAGTGGGTTGATCTGGACCATGAAGTAATAGCAGTCAATACATTATTTTCTACCATGCTTCCAGATTCCATACAAAGTTCTAGTGAAATGGGCAAGAATAGCATATTCTTTGTAAATATGCTGTAAAGAAATTTCTAAATTATTTAGTCAGCTCATTAATTTCAAAGAAGAATCTAAGGTCCACATCTACAGAAGTAAAGCAAATCACTCAAGTTGACAATGTTGCAGGCAAAGCAAGAATTAGAATCCAGCATTCTGATTTTCTTCGTTCATAGGTTATCGATAAGCCTTTTATATTGAGGATTTCCCTCCTGTATTGTTTCTTTTATGAAGCCAGAGCCATGCTGAAAAGATGCTAGACTATTGGAAGATGAGGCAGATCCTAGATGTCTTTAATTCAGCTAAGCTCCAAGCAGAAATCATCATAATGTTTAGTCATTACGTTTTAAGGTTGCTTGTTACACAGCAAAGTTCTCTGTAACAGTGGAAAGATGTGACTAGTATATTTTCTAGATTTCTTTTCTAACAAGAATCTGTTCTACCTCATTCCTATCTTCTTTACTCCCAGCAAGCTTCTCCCCTAAGAGGCCCTGTCCCATTACTACTTGCTCTCCCTACTTTGCAACCCTACTATTTCAACTGCATCTTATCTATCCCCTTCTCACTCAGGTTACACATTTTGTAAAAATGGAAACATGACAAGTAGATGCCATTTCTCACTAATAAAAGCACAGCAGGAAGAAGATTGGCCTTGCTCCATCTCATTACCACAATTATTAGCTAGCTCACAGGTGAATAATTACCAGATGTTGGATATTTCCTCAGATTTCTCCTCTCTCAGAATGTAGGGAGAGGATGTCTAGCCATGGGTCACTGATGGTCTTTAACAGGTGACCCTTCTGAGCTCTGTACCCCTCCTTCCCCCTCTCTCTTCATCTGTGGCCATCTGTAAGGATGGACCCCTGATCACACCAAATGCTACAGGCAGACCTAGTGCTTACATGGCCTATGTAGTTGTCATCGGTTTTCTCAGGGGTCTCAGTGGTAAAGAATCCACCTGCCAGTGTAGGAGACAAGAGATGCGGGTTTGATCCCTGGGTTGGGAAGATCCCATGGAGTAGGAAATGGCAACCCATTCCAGTGTTCTTGCCTGGAAAATTCCATGGACAGAGGAGCCTGGTGGGCTACAAGAGTTTCTCAAAATTTCCCATGGAGTCACATCATGGGTTGACTTGGGGGGACAGAGAGGGAAGGAAAGGCAGGAGTGTTCACATGTTCTTTTACTTCCTCCACAAATAAAATGCCTGAGAACGAAAACCCTAAAGTTCACTTCCCCAAAGTTCTCAAAGAACTAAACAAAACCAAAGCTTTTGACAGAAAACAGTCTTTCCTAGGGAGCCACCCTTTCCTAGGGTTGGGTCCTGGGGCAACCCAAATCAAACAAGCAAAGGGATGTTGTTTCACAGAGGTCAGTTCATGACTGTTCTCCTACCCCTGAGATGATTTTGTATATTAATTTTTTCATTTTCTTTTTTGTGAAAATTAATTTTTATTTATTTATTTTTAGTTGTGCTGGATCTTTGTTGCTGCACATGGGTTTCTCTAGTTGCAGAGAGCAGGGGCTACTCTTCCTTGTGGTGTGTGGGCCTCTCATTGTGGTGGCTTCTTTTGTTGCAGAGCACGGGCTCTAGGTATTCTGTGGCATGTGGAATCTTCCTGGACCAGGGATCAAACTCGTGTTCCCTGCATTGGCAGGTGAATTCTTATCTACTATACCACCAGGAAAGTCCTTGATTTTCATTTTCTGTGAAAGTGGTCCTGAAAGCTACCAATAATAATATCATCTCATACATAGGGGGAGGGAAAGATTGGGAGATTGGAATTAGCAGATACAAACTACTATATAGAGAATGGATAAACAAGGCCCTACTGTATAGCACAGAGAACAATATTCAATAGTGGTAGAAGATGGGATTTATCTATCTACACAATTGAACAATTAACTCAACTATTAAAAAGAATGAAATAATGCCATTTGCAGCAACATAGATAGACCTAGAGATTATCATACTCAGTGAAGTAAGTCAGAAAGAGAAAGGTAAATGAATCACTTATATGTGAAATCTAAAATATTACACAAAATGAACTTATTTACAAAACAGAAACAGATTCATGGGTATAGAAAATAGACTTGAGGTTGCCAAGGGAGGAGAGAGCAGTGGGAGAAGGTTGGATAGAGAATTGGGGGTTAGCAGATGCAAACTATTATATATAGAAAAGTTAAACAACAAAGTCCTATTGTGTAGCACAGGGAATTTGATATCCTTTGATAAACCATAATGGAAAAGAATATGAAAAAGACTGTATATATGTATAACTGAACCACTTTGCTGTACAGCAGAAATTTACACAAAACTGTAAATCAACTCTGCATCAATAAAAATAATATGTCACACATAATATTAACTTGAAAATAGCATCAATATCTCTGGTTACACACATAAGGAGCTGAACAAAGTTTAGATGTTCAACAGAAAACTTTAGTGTACATGATTGTGCACTGTGTTTGACTGTTCTTATTTGTTTCTAGGGAATTTAAAATATTTCCGAGAGGTTCTCTGAAAATGTGGAATTGAATGTGAAAATCATCTGGGATCTTGAGTTAACTTTATAAAGAAATCAAAATAGCTTGGAATTAGGAATAAATTAGTTACAACAAAATTCCATTTGTTGTCAATAGTGTGTGTTAGTCACTCAGTCATGTCCGTCTCTTTGTGACCTCATGGACTGTAGCCCACCAGGCTCCTCAGTCCATGAAATTCTCCAAGCAAGAATACTGGAGTAGGTTGCCATTTCCTTCTCCAGGGGATCTTCCTGACCCAGGGATCAAACCCTGATCTCTCATTGTAGGCAGATTCTTTACCTCTTGAGCCACCAGGGGAGCCCAACAATACCCTGTAACTAGCATGCTGGCTTCCTCATCACTTCTGCATTTCATATATAAAAACTGATGTGTTGAAATGAGATTTCACCTTGGGTGATTTTGGTAGATGTTCATATAATTTATCATACAAATTAGGGAAATTTTGAGAAGAAAACTAGTTTCCACCAGTTTCCATAATTACTCCTTGACAACAGGTGATAACATGATTGTCTTGGGCAAGCCTGGTCTTGTCCTGGGCAAGACCTGATTTAAGCATGGTCTCCCTAAACTTGGGGAATATAAGAAAGATCTCTGCATTAAAACATATCCCTCACAACTTCCTGTTATACTCTTTACTATAGGAATGCCATTACAGGGAATCTTTTTAACATACAATACCTTCAAGGAGAACAGCTCTTGTTTTTTACCAGTCACTCCTTAATGTAATAGGAATATGAATTTCTTCCTTTTTAACAGCTGACAAAAATCAAAGCACTGAATAAAGAAGAATTGTTTAAAGAGAAGGTAAAGAGGTAGAACAACATCAGTTCAGTTCAGTTCAATTGCTCAGTCACGTCCGACTCTTTGTGACCCCAAGGACTGCAGCACACCAGGGTTCCTTGTTCATCACCAACTTCCAGAGCTTACTTAAACTCATGTCCATCGAGTTGGTGATGTCATCTAACCACCTCATCCTCTGTCATCCCCTTTTCCTCCCGCCTTCAATGTTTCCCAACATCAGGGTCTTGTCCAAGGAATCAGTTCTTCCCATCAGGTGGCCAAAGTATTGGAGCTTCAGCTTCAGCATCATCCTTCCAATGAATATTCAGGACTGATTTCCTTTAGGATTGACTGGTTGGATCTTCTTTCAGTCCAAGGGACTCTCAAGAGTCTTCTCTAATACCATAGTTCAAAAACATCAATTCTTCAGCACTCAGCTTTCTTTGTAGTCCAACTCTCACATTCATACATGACTACTGGGAAAACCATCGTGTCAGTTGCTCAGTCGTGTCCGACTCTTTGCAACCCCGTGAACTGTAACCTACTAGGCTCTTCCGTCCATGGGATTCTCCAGGCAAGAATACTGGAGTGGATTGCCATTTCCTTCTCCAGGGGATCTTCCCGACCCAGGGATCGAACCTGGGTCTCCCGCATTGGAGGCAGACGCTTTAACCTCTGAGCCACCAGGGAAGCCGCTTTGACTAGATGGACTTTTGTTGGCAAAGTAATATCTCTGCTTTTTAATATGTTGTCTAGGTTGGTCATAGCTTTTCTTCTAGGTTAGCAGTGGCCTGCCACAGGGGCAGGGGCTCTGGGTATAGCAGACCTGGGCATGGCATAAGCCCTCTTTGAGGAGGCTGCCCCACCATAGAACTGCCAGAACTTACACAGGACTGGGGAAACAGACACTTGGAGGGCACAAACAAAATCTTGTGCACGACAGGACCCAGGAGAAAGGAGCAGTGACCCCACAAGAGACTAACCCAAACTTCCTGTGAGTGTCCAGGAGTCACCAGTGGAGGCGTGGGTTGGCAGAGACGTGGGTTGGAAGTGGCCTGCTGCAGAGTCGGGGGCACTGAGCGTGGCAGTGCATGCATGGGACCTTTTGAAGGAGGTTGACATTATCTTCATTACCTCCACCATAGTTTGGCTTCAGGTCAAACAACACAGAGGGAACACAATCCTGATCATCAACAGAAAACTGGATTAAAGATTTACTGAGCATGGTCCCGCCCATCAGAACAAGACCCAGTTTCCCCCACAGTCAGTCTCTCCCATCAGGAAGCTTCTATAAGCATCTTATCCTTCTCCATCAGAGGGCAGACAGAATGAAAGCCACAGTCACAGAAAACTAACCAAACTGATCACAAGGACCACAGCCTTATCCAACTCAATGAAACTATGAGCCATGCCATGTAGGGCCACCCAAGACAGACAGGTAATGGTGGAGAGTTCTGACAAAATGTGGCTCACTGGAGAAGGAAATGGCAAACCACTTCAGTATTCTTGCCTTGAAAACCCCATGAACAGTATGGAAAGGCAAAAAGATAGGACACTGAAAGATGAACTCCCCAGGTTGGTAGGTGCCCAATATGCGACTGGAGATCAGTGGAGAAATAACTCCAGAAAGAATGAAGACATAGAGCCAAAGCAAAAACAACACTCAGTTGTGGATATGACTGGTGATGGAAGCAAGGTCTGATGCTGTAAGAGCAATATTGCATAGGAACCTGGAATGTTAGGTCCATGTATCAAGGCAAATGGGAAGTGGTCAAACAGGAGATGGCAGGAGTGAACATCTACATTTTAGGAATCAGTGAACTAAAATGGACTGGAATGGGTGAATTTAACTCAGATGACCATTATATCTACTACTGCGGGCAGGAATCCCTTAGAAGAAATGGAGCAGCCATCACAGTCAACAAAAGAGTCTGAAATGCAGTACTTAAATGCAATCTCAAAAACGACAAAATGATCTCTCTTCATTTCCAAGGCAAGCCATTCAATATCACAGTAAACCAAGTTTATGCCCTGACCAACAATGCTGAAGAAGCTGAAGTTGAACAGTTCCATGAAGACCTACAAGACCTTCTAATATCCAAAAAAGATGTCCTTTTCATTATAGGGGACTGGAATGCAATAGTAAGAAGTCAAGAGATACCTGGAGTAATGGGCAAATTTGGCCTTGAAGTACAAAACAAAGCAGGTAAAGGGTAATAGAGTTTTGCCAAGAGAATTCACTGGTCATAGCAAACACCCTCTTCCAGCAACACAAGAGAAGACTCTAGACATGTACATCACCAGATGGTCAGTACAGAAATAAGATTGATTATATTCTTTGCAGAACAGCATCACTAGACTCTATTTTAGGAGGATTGGATTTGCTCTTGTTGGGAAACCACAATAAAGTTCAGTTTCTGACTCCAATTAGAGAACTTAAAAGGGGATATAAGAAGTATAATGAGTAAACTTCACTTCAGGTACAAACTTTTCTCAAGCTATCCTGGGCAATCTTCCTTATTTTAAACTTTACCCACCCCATATTCAGTGCTGATTAGAGTGTTGATTCAGACAAGAGTGTTGAAATGAAAAACCGAGGGAAAAAGCAACTGAGATTTATTGCATTCAATATCTTACTTGCACTGGATAGAGCACAAATGTGAAAAAGTAATAAAAATCAAAATAAATTAATATTGTCAGCAGTGAAAATCTAGTGAATTAACCTCCTATGATACCAATTTCTTAAAGAGATCCTCTAATGTGGTATATATACATTTTTTGAGTTAACACTGCTGCTTGATTCTGAAACAGTATAGTGGGGGAGTGGGAAGTAGGGGGAAGAAGAAGAGGGGTCCTGAAGCTTACTGTAGAAGCTACATATAGATACCAATTCCATTACCAGATGTATGCCAACATGAGTGATGGAAACTCATACAGATGTGTTAATAATTCAACAAATTGGATCATAAGGGGTACTTCTATAGATGTTTATATATAAGCGAAGGTCTGGGGTCCATATTCAGTTTCCACCCTCTTCCCCTGGGAAACTGGTACAGCATGATTTGAATTGGCTTTTAGTTCATTTTGTTAAAGTAACTTTTTATTTCAAAATACTTTTAGAGTTACAGAAAAATTGTGAAGAGAATATGAATTCCTAAAGAGCCCACACTGTGTTTCCCCTATTATTAACATTTTATATTACTATGATACATTTGTTACAATTAATGAATTAATATTGATACAGTATTCACTAAAAATATTCAGATTTTCTTGCTTTTTACCCAATGTCTGTTGGGATCTGTTCCAGGATCCTATCCAGGACACCATATGACATGTCATCATGCTTCCTTAGACTCCTCTTGGCTATAGCAATTTCTCAACCTTTCCCAGGTTTTGATGATTTTGACAGTTTTGAGGAGTAGTGGTCAGGTATTTTATAGATTATCCCTCACTTGGGATTTGTCTGATGTTTTTTCTGATTATTGAGCTAGGCTTATGGGTTTAGGGGAGAAAGATCACAGAGGTGAAGTGCCACTCTCAGCACTTCATAACAAGGTTGCATACCATCACCATAACTAATCACTGTTGATGTTAACCTTGATCATCTCACTGATACAGTTTGTCACATTTCTACAGTGTAAGCTACTCTTTTTTTTCTCTTCCTTTCCACACCGTACTCTTTGGAAGCTATTCATTAGGTGTAGTCCATATTCAAAAAATGAAGAATTATGTTCTACTTACTTGAGTTAAAGTAGTTACATAAATTATTTAGAATTCTACACAGAAGGTTTGCCTATACTCCCTCATTTATTTGTCTATTCATTCAGTCATTCATATTCCAAATGGACCCATGGATATTTATCTTATACTTTGGGTTATAATGTAAATTTAAATTGTTCCAGCTTTTGCCACTGGAAACTCTTTCAGCTGATTTATGTGCCCCTTTGACCTACCCCATCATTGTGGTTACATTTGTTTGAGCACTTCATTACTCTCTGGCACTACAAGATGCTCCAGGTACATCTTGTGTATTTCCTGCCCTAGTTCTGTGCATGCATGCTAAATTGCTTCAGTTGTGTCTGACTCTGTGCGACCCCATGGACTGTAGCCCACCAGGTTCATCTATCCATGGGATTCTCCAGGCAAAATAACTGGAGTGGATTGCTGTGCCCTCCTCCAGGGGATCGTCCTGACCCAGGGATGGAACCTGAGTCCTAGAATCAGTCATTTTCCCAAGAAGCCCTAGTTCATTTTATTGGAAAATGATATTAGAAACCAAGACCTAAATTTCTAAAAATTTTTTGAAGGAACTTTTAAGGGAGTTTTTTCAGTTGATGTGTTACTAGCAGCATTTACATTGCTTAGGTGTTTTTATATTTCTTAGAAATATAGTTGTAGTATGCATGATGAAGCTGGAAAATAATTCTTCTCATGCTAAGGAGTGAAAAATTATTGAAGATTTTAAAGAAAAGGTTTAATTTCATTTTAATACATCCAAACAAGAATTTGAGAAGTTGAATAAGAACAGAAGGTAAGAGGAGGGGAAAGAAGATGTCTAGGAAATGGCATGCAGATGTTTTATTGATTGACTGACTGATTGATTTTACTCATGTGTTGTTGGCCTGTGCAATATTTGAATAAAAGGAAGCACACTTCTTCATTTGAAGGTGAATCCTGAGTCTACCATAGGATGAGAAAGTGAAGTTCCTGTTCCTAAATTTCTGTGTTTCAAAGGCAACACCAGGACTTTTATGTTAGACCTAAGAGTCCCAAATTGGATAGAAAAGTGCTAGGAGAAAATTTTTTTTTTATTGGAAATTCATTCATTTATCTTCATCAAACATGTAAGCAGGGAATTTATGAGTCTTCTTTAGCCTTTTACTGGTTATATAACCAAGGACAAGTTGTTTGGTCTCTCTAGACCCATTTCGTCATCTGCAGACATGTAGGAACAATAATATTCACCTCTGTGAGGATTAAAAAGTAAAATGCACAAAAACTTAGCAAATACTTAGCATAAAATAAATGCTAATAGATGCATGTTACCTTTCAGTGAATTAAGGGAGGCTTTTTGGTCCCACTGACCTCCAGGTATGCCAGAGCATCAGAGAAACTACTGTTGATCTGAAGCACCATAGCAGGAGATTTCAGGATAAGTGTGATGAACCCCAATACCTCAATTTTTCCATTAATGAAGCCTCTTTTAAGTGGGAGGAGTGGAAGACTAAGGGGAATGCAACTTAGAAAAAAATTGCATTTCATAGTGCAGTCAAAATATTTCCCAAACAATCAAGAATCTGACATGAAATTCTAGGCATTAATTCAATGCCCTTTTGTTCTTCCCCTTCAGAGGTAGACCAGATCCCCAAGATTAGTTTCTTGCTTTCATTTGCCTAATACAATGTCCCTAGAGACACATTTTCACATTCTGGAAGCAGACCCATGACTACACTGCAGTGGGGTGGGGGAAGGAGGAGAAGGCAAGAGGGAGATTCTTTGTCACTAACTGCCTGATAGATTGCAAATGATCCTGATGTACTGCTGTTAGGGTTCCAGGGCGTGTTCATTAAGAAAATGATTATGTTCTTTATGACCAAGGTAATTTTACTTTCAGTTTTACAATAGGCATTTGCGAAATTCCATCTCCCCCAACTCTGAAACCACCTTAGCTGCAAAGTCTTACTGTGTTAAGAACTGCAAGAGTGCTAAAGAAGGTCTTTAATATTTAATAATAGGCAGGCTGGAGCTTTTAAGCACATGCTGTCATCATGTCTAAATGCAGGCACTATAACCCAGAAGACCAAATAACACGTGGCTGCTAGTCTCTCCCTTTTCTTTACAAGGTATTTCTGTAAAAGTGTCACCGACCATAAGGCTTAAGATACTGCCCTTATGTATCTTAAGGAATACATAAGTGAGGTGGAGTGGAAGGAGCATGGTCTACAAGTGATAGAGCTAATCTCTATTCTAACAATACTCTAATCTTGCAATTTGGGTAAATTACCTCTCTTGATACAGTTTTCTAATTTTGAAATGCTATAATCAGGACTCAAACTCCAAATGAACAGCTGTCAACTCTCGATTCAATCCTCGTTTAAATATATCACCTTGCCACTATTTCATAGCCATTTCAATTTTTTGCTCCTTCAACCAAAACACTTCATTTTACCTCTATTCTAGCTCTAATCAGTCACACACAGTAGTATAGTTCTTAATACACCATAAAGATAATTTTTGCTTGCCTTAATAGTTCTCAATTTGCATAGTACTCAGTATATGGTAAGTGTTCGATTATTGCTGATTGAATTGATGATGAACCTTGTACTTTCAACTATTTTCTGAAATTTTTAAATGTGTCTTTACTCCCACTAAGTATGTATTAATAGTATGCACTGTGGCTCTCTATACATACTTGCTATACTTGATTCTCTGTCACCAAACTTCAGCCACTGGGCAGTATGCTGCTTGAGTAATCCTTGTTTCTTCAGGTCACAATGCATGAGCCTGGGAAGGACTTTTAGTCATGTGCATAAGAGTAACAATTATAGTGAAAATACTCACTGGATTGACGCACCCCGCCAGATAATTTGCGAGGACCTCAAGCTGTCCTCTACCCAAATCCCCTTCATCTCCCTTGGCTGAATCAGTATCAGCTCATGATTTCCTATTGGACTTTACAATTTCCCTATTCCATCTGTTGCTGTCACATTTTTCTCGCTTTATGGGGCTTTAATCATCAGGTGTTGCGTTAGGGAATTTTTTTTTTTTTTTGGCTGTCCCATGTGGAATCTTAGTTCCCCAATCAAGGACTGAATCCATGTCTTCTGCAGTGGAAGCAGTCTTAACCACTAGACTACCAGGGAAGTCCCCTCTGAAAGTTTGCTGCTATGAGCTGTGAATGATGCCAGAATTCATGGCCTCTAGAGGAGAGGAATATGATCTGGGGCCAGTGACGAAACATGATTGCTCAGAGCTTTTGTGTAATAAAGTTTTATTAAAGTATAAAGAGACAGAGAAAGCTTCTGACATAGACATCAGAAGGAAGCAGAAAGAGTGCCCCCTTGCTAGTTTTTAGCAAGAAGTTATATACCTATTAGCAGGCTGCTAACTAGAGAAAAGAAATGTCTCAAAACTCAGAGTGGCACCAGGCCCCACATCCACAACATGCATTTTGAGATAGCACTGACACAAGGTGAGCCATCCCAGGCCATAAAACAATTGACATGAATCTTGAAGAAAGGCAGATTTCAGAGCAAATACATAGTTTCATTAGCATAGCTTAAAAGAACAGTTCCATGAGTAAAACGTACTGGTTTGTTGAGCCATTATTGGTTCCGAGTCTTAGGTGCAACTGACTTGAAGAAAGACATAGTTCATTAACATAGCTTAAGAAAAACATTTCCATAATTGGTTAGCTCTAGGTTTGAGAAAAGTTAAGTTCAGGTGGAACCAGGTGTCGTGGCAACACAGAATTTTAAAAGAAACCTCCTTTTAATTTTGTATGGTGGTGGTGATGGTTTAGTTGCTAAGTTGTGTCTGACTCTTGTGACCCTATGGACTGTAATTTTGTATAGAGAAGGGAAAAAAGCGTCTGGCACTTGTGGTTTGTTTCCTCCTGCTGCTTAAGAGAGAGAAAAAAAATTCTGACACTTGCAGCCTATTTCTGCCATTTGGGGACCCTGAGCCTTCCTGCCCGTTACCCTCTCATCCTCAGGTGTTGCATTAAGGTTTGTTATCAACTTCACTGCCAATATGGACCCCAGGGTCACTGGGTACTTTGCTGCTCTGTGCCCCCTCACCTCAACACACCCAGATACATATTGACTGTGTTCTCAATTGAGAGGACCCTCTTACCACCAGGATTTCAGAACTTTTAATTGAGAGTTTACTTTCCCAATTTTTTTGCACACTGCACCCTCCTATAGACATATAGATCAGCTCTCTCAGGACAAGTTAGGAGATTTGAGGGTGTTATCTGATACTTCACTCAAAGCTGGTATCCCTTGGCAGTACCTGGACATGGAACTTGGGTACATCCATGAATTCTATGATTCCCTACTTCAGAGTGTGTCAACTGGCCTTTTTCAGGTCACTCATCTAGAGGATGAAAATGACCTCTGTTACCACTCATGTTCGAGCCTTAAACCTTAAGGCTTAAGGATGAGGCTATCAGTCCAAAGTCCCTTGCAGTTTCTTTTCCTATGACTCATCAAGATATTATTCAAAAGGACTCCTGTTGCTCTGTCTAGATAGGAACAAATTCTATAGAGTCAGGCATGCATATCTGCTCCCCAACTCCACACTCTCTAAACTGTTCTCTGCAAGAAGTTTCTCCATTTTCCTTAAATCATATTACCAAAGAATTGCACAGTACCTATTTTCAAAACTCCAGCTCAGATATGCACAGTTACATTTTCTTCAGAGAATATTTTTAAAAGGTTTTTCAGCTATTTAGGTGCAACCTGAAGTGTCAAAACTCGTCTATGCTTAAAAAAAATACTTGTGGCATTCTTTTCAACTCTAAAAATCTGAACCTTAGGGCTAGATATTAAAAGATTTAAAGGCTAGTTCTGCTATATTCTCTGAAACAAATTCCTCTCCTCTTTTCACTCTCTGATCATCAACAATTGGTCTCTGTCCCCTCATTTTTTGAATGAAAGATTTTCATGTAACCTTATTCCAAAAGTTCAGAGGGAAATCACTGACAAGTCAAAGAAATCTGAATGGGGAACAGTAAAACATGTCACTATGATTAAGACTTCTTATTAATGCTGGAGGAAAATCTCAGTAAGCAAGACATAAAAAAAAAAAAAAAAAAAAAAAAAAACTAGTCAGTTAAGCAGAGGTCCCATTACTAGTCTCTCTCTACAGCACACCCTGGGAGTGTTCTCCAACTCTTTTCTGTCCTTTCCTCTCCATTTTCTGTGACATAAAAATGCATAGGGCCTGACCCTGACCAACAACAATGTGCAACAGACAGTTTAGTCTCTCTGCCTTAGTAGGGCATGAAGAGGGGAAGAGATGACTGGTAAAGCAAGTGGCTCTTCTATGCAGGCTGCACCACTTCCCTAGAGGAGGGTGGAAAATTAATATGGGGACCAGACTCTTACCTATATCCAAATATTTATTAATACAACAGATATCTGTGCTACCACAAAGCTTCTGGTAAGCATTTCACCCCTTCCCAAGATGCTGATTTCAATGCTGGGTGCTTGTCAGCTTCTCTGGTGGTTTTTCCTTGACTTTGGGGTCAACTGCATAGGTGGTACATGGTTATATACAGTTAGTTCTCATTATTTGTGGTTTTATAAAGTTGCTGGGAACTCAAATGCTGAACCAGTGCTCCCAGGGGAAACACAGGATTAGATTTCTAAGGGCTTGTGGTCACAACATTTTTGTCAACTGGTCAGTACATAATCTTTGTTTTTTGTGTGTTTAAAGACCTTTATTTTATTTTATATGACTGATCCACTAATACTGGCTTATGGCCAGCAGCAATCTAACCTGTAAGCCATGTCTGAGAAAAGCTTATACAAATGCACGAGTAAGGCACATCACAGCTTTCTTGTACATAGGAACCCTAAACAACACTTTGACACTATCAGTTCAGTTCAGTCGCTCAGTCATGCCCGACTCTTTGCAACCCCATGAATCGCAGCACGCCAGGCCTCCCTGTCCATCATCATCTCCCGGAGTTCACTCAGACTCTTGTCCATCAAGTCCGTGATGCCATCCAGCCATCTCATCCTCTGTCATCCCCTTCTCCTCCTGCCCTCAATCCTTCCCAGCATCAGAGTCTTTTCCAATGAGTCAACTCTTCGCATGAGGTGGCCAAAGTACTGGAGTTTCAGCTTGAGCATCATTCCTTCCAAAGAAATCCCAGGGCTGATCTCCTTCAGAATGGACTGGTTGGATCTCCTTGCAGTCCAAGGGACTCTCAAGAGTCTTCTCCAACACCACAGTTCAAAAGCCTCAATTCTTCAGCGTTCAGCCTTCTTCACAGTCCAATTCTCACATCCATGCATGACCACAGGAAAAACCATAGCCTTGACTAGACGGACCTTTGTTGGCAAAGTAATGTCTCTGCTTTCAAATATACTATCTAGGTTGGACATAACTTTTCTTCCAAGGAGTAAGCGTCTTCTAATTTCATGGCTGCAGTCACCATCCGCAGTGATTTTGGAGCCCAAAAAAATAAAGTCTGACACTGTTTCCACT
>SJYT01078766.1:122574-134535 GCA_006410635.1 Cephalophus harveyi
TTTCGTCAAGAGGCTTTTTAGTTCCTCTTCACTTTCTGCCATAAGGGTGGTGTCATCTGCATATCTGAGGTTATTGATATTTCTCCCGGCAATCTTGATTCCAGCTTGTGTTTCTTCCAGTCCAGTGTTTCTTATGATGTACTCTGAATAGAAGTTAAATAAGCAGGGTGACAATATACAGCCTTGACGTACTCCTTTGCCTATTTGGAACCAGTCTGTTGTTCCATGTCCAGTTCTAACTGTTGCTTGCTGACCTACATACAGATTTCTCAAGAGGCAGGTCAGGTGGTCTGGTATTCCCATCTTTCTCAGAATTTCCCACAGTTTATTGTGATCCATACAGTCAAAGGCTTTGGCATAGTCAATAAAGCAGAAGTAGATGTTTTTCTGGAACTGTCTTGCTTTTTCCATGATCCAGCAGATGTTGGCAACTTGATCTCTGGTTTCTCTGCCTTTTCTAAAACCAGCTTGAACATCAGGAGTTCACAGTTCACATATTGCTGAAGCCTGGCTTGGAGAATTTTGAGCATTACTTTACTAGCATGTGAGATGAGTGCAATTTTCAATGTAAAATCACCAATAAGAAACACAAAATTCTAAACAAAACAAAACAAAACATGGCACTAAATAAATTGTGAAAAGGAGAGTGACATATAGTATGAGAGCTAAAACAAAAGGCAGAGAGTTCCACCTCAGCTGTTCCATCTTGTTCCACCTCAGCTGAGAGTGTGAGTTTTAAGAAGCTTAAATAGTTTGCCACTCTGCACATGTCCACTGTGAAAATCTCACAATCATTTATTTGAGGGGTTACATATAAAATTTAGGGAATAGGTGAATTTGCAAATATGAAATCTGTGATTAATGAGAACTGCCTGTATATTAATTGCATAAACGTGAGCTTGCAATTTTGAACAAAGTACATCTAGTACTGTTTAAAGTCGTGAGAACATGAGCAAACAAAATCAAGCCAGCCCAGGAGAACATGTTTATAGTTTCATTGCTATCAACATCTAAGGAAGAAAAATCCATACCTACAGTGGTTAATAATAAAGTTTGTCCTTATTCAAGCCTCATATATTTAATACTTAGCTTACTCATTAATTTTCTCTGCTCTGCAAAATATGGGCAAACCAAAGCACCCATTGAAAGATGAGTGGCCTAGAATATGCTATAATAATGATAATATTTATCACTTAATGGTTGCTTATTATATCAATAGTTATTATGCTAATCACTATAATCATTTAATTTGTACAATGATCCTGTGGGACAGGTATTACCATCCCCATTTTACATTAAAGGAATCTATTCCTTAGAGACATAAAAAAATGCAATGAAGTCATGCTATTAGTAAACAAAATATCCAGGATAGAAACCTACGTGATTCTGATCCCAAAACCAATACTTTAAAGCAAGATTCTCAAAGCCAGCATCATCTGGGGACCTATGAGAAATGCAAATCATCAGGTACAACTCCAAATCTAGTGAATTAAAGACTCCAGGAGTGAAGCCCAGAAATTTGTGTTTGAGAAAGCCTCAGGAGGAGATTCCAATGCATGCTAAAGTTTGAGAACCAATACTTTAAATCACGATTTCATTAGATTTAAATTTACATATTGCATTGTGCTAATAAACTAAAATTCATATATCCTTAAGATTTACATAATATAATAATAGGTATAATACCCTTAACAGATATATTGGAGGATGATTGGCATACAATAAACTGGACATATTTAACGTATATAATCTGAAAAGTTTTGATATGTGTATGCACCCATGAATACGCTGCCACAATCCAGACGGTGGACTCCCAAAGTTTCACTCCCAAAGTTCCCTCATGCCTCTTGGTAATCTCTCTCTTCTGTCAAGGACTCATCTTTCTCTCCCCAAGTAACCCTTCATCCGCTTTCTGTCACTATAGAAATTGGTTTGCGTTATCTAGAGTATGGTACAAATGAAGTCATACATTAAAATTCATTTGGGTTTTTCTGCAACATCTTCTGTAAAAGCCCTAACGGACTTCTTGGCCAATGCAACATTATTTTTGTCTAACTTCTTTCTCTCAACATAATCAGTGTGAAATTCACCCATCTTGTTGTCTGTATTAGTATTTTATTCTTTTGATCGAGGAGTAGTATTTTATTAAATGAACAGTCCACAAATTTATCTATTCATTTCTTGATGGATATTTTAGTTGTCTGCATGTTTTTGGCTATTACAAGATAAATGGTTATGAACATTTGTGTACAAGTCTATATATGAATTTGTGCTATTTTTCTCTTGGCTAGGTTGTATGGTAGCTGTATATTTAACTGTTTAAGAAGCTACCGAACAGTTTTCCAAAATGGTAGGATTATGTTACATTTTTACCAGCAATTAAGAGAATTCCAGTTGTTCCACATCCTTACCAACATTCAGTATGGTTAACTGGGTTATTTTATTTTTATTTTAATTTCAGTGATTCTAATGTTTGTACCAGTATTACCATTGTAGCATTAATTTGCACTTCCCTAATATGTAATGACAATGATAATCTTTTTATTTGCTTATTTGCTATCAGTATACATTTTTTGGTGAAGTATCAGTTTAAAGCTTTGCTCATTTTCATAAAACTTTTAATTTTGAAACATATTTAAATTTACAGAAGAGTTGTAAAGAGTACATAGAGTTCTTATATACCCTTCACTCTGCTTTCCCCAATGTTAACATCTTACATGACCATAACACATTTATTAAAAATAAAAACATATCCAATCTCCTGGGATAATTCATAATGGAAAATATTTTTAAAATGTATATATGTGTATAACTGAGTTGCTCTGCTGTACAGCAGAGATTGGCACAGCATTGTAGATCAACTATACTTCAATTTTTTAAAAAAATATTTAAAATTTAACATTAGTGTAATACTATTAGCCAAAATATTATTGACTTTTTCCAGATTTCACTTAGTTCTTCCACTAATTTCCTTTTGCTTTTCCAAAACCCAGTTCAAGATACCTCTTCTCATTTAGCTGGCAAATCTCCTTAGTCTCTTTCAATCAGCAACTGTTTCTCAATCTTTCTTGGTTTTTCATGACCACAATATTTTTGAAGAGGACAATTCAGATATTTTGTAGAATGTTCTTTGATTTGTGTTTTTGTCTATTATTTTCTCATGATTTCATTGGGGTTGCTAGTTTGGGGAACAAATACCAGAGATATGAAGTACTCTTCTCACATCCTATCAGGGGTACATGATATCAGTATGAATAACCACTGGCATTATTGATGTAGACCACTTGGTTAAGTGATACCTGCAAGTTTTCTCTTCTGTAAAGTTACTCTTTCTCCCTTTCTATACTCTATTAGTTAGAACAAGTCACAAGGTCCAGCTCACACTCAAGCTGAGGAGAATTTAACTCCATCTCATGGAGAGAGGCATAGCTAAGAATGAGTGGCTGGCCATATGTTACAGCAATCACAGTAATTAATAAATATAATAATTTTACACAATTTATATATAAGAATTAATAAATATTATGGGGGAGATATATGAAGTTACTTGATTATTGTATTTATTTTCAAATATTCGCTCACTAACTTTAGCCTTGATTAGTGTTTCTTCCTGCAGCAATTTTCATTGTTTTGCTAATGGTGATTTTCTATTTCCCTCATTCCTTCTACACTTCTTCTTTGGAATGCTCTAGTAAAGGATATTTCTCTCTTCTCCTCCATTTACTTACTCACTCTATCATTAATCTTGTTTTTTTTTTTTTTTTTTTACTTTATTTTACTTTACAATTCTGTATTGGTTTTGCTATACATTGACATGAATCCACCACTGGTATACATGACTTCCCAATCCTGAACCCCCCTCCCACCTCCCACCCCATATCATCTCTCTGGATCATCCCTGTGCACCAGCCCCAAGCATCCTGTATCCTGTATCGAACATAGACCAGCGATTCGTTTCTTACATGATAGTATACATGTTTCAATGCCATTCTCCCAAATCATCCCACCCTCTCCCTCTCCCTCAGAGTCCAAAAGTCCGTTCTATACATCTGTGTCTCTTTTGCTGTCTCCCATACAGGGTTATCATTACCATCTTTCACTGTCTTTTAAAATCATATATATTTCTTTTACTCTTTGGGTTATAATTCAACACTATGCTATTTTATTTATTTTGTTCTCAAATTGTTGCAGACTTGACCATTAGGGGATCTTTCAGGCTGGCTCTTGTATCCCCTTGACATGCTTTTGTTTGCTTTGTGAGAACTCTCTTACTTTCTGACACAAAATAAGCTGCAAACTGATTTTGTGTTTTTCCAACCCCAACTCTAACATCACCAATTTCTCTAAGGTGCTGTGGTTTCTTTTATTGGAAAATAAGATTTAAAAATCAAAATCTGGGCACTGAATCTGTACCTTATTCCTAGGATGTCATTGCTACTGGGCCTTTTTAGTAGACAGAGCTAGAAAATATATGTATGTATGCTGGCTCATGTATACACAAACATATATAATTATTTCTGTGTTAAAATATATATCTGAGTATAGAAATACGAGTTCATACTGATATCTTCAACTCTAATCCAGAATCCCAAAGTTCATTTTCACCTTTTCTCTTTGCCTATTTGTAGCTTCTCTGACAGTGAGAAACCTAGCTCCCATTATCCATAATTTATCTACTTATGTGTTTAACCATAGCATACATGCAACCAGTTTCAAAATAGCACACTTTTATGTGAAACACATTTACCAACTAGAGTACATTATTTATACAGTTCTCTTTTTATTGCTTGGTGGCTCAGGTAGTAAAGAATCTGCCTGCAGTGTGGGAGACCCAAGTCTGATCCCTGGGTAGGGAAGATCCCCTGAAGCAGGGAATGGCAACCCACTCCAGTATTCTTGCCTGGAGAACTCTTGAACAGACAAGCCTTGTTGCAAAGAGTCAGACAGGACTGAGCGACTAACACACACACACCCTTTTTATAGCCTTACAATAATCATTTACAACACAGCCTGTTTGATATTTGTATATTCACATACAGTAATATTCATGCTTTGTGCTGTACATTTCCATGAGATTTGACAAATACATAGAGTCATATATTGATTACCACAGTATCATAAAGAACAGTTATACCACTCCCCAAATTCCCTTGCGCTGGCTCATTTTAAATTGGGTTCTTCATTTTCATATTATTATACTTTGAACATATATTTTGGATTCAAGTCCCTTAGCCAGGCCCTTCTCCAGGGGATCTTCCCAGCCCAGGGATGGAGCCTGAGTCTCCAGGTCTCCTGCATTAGAGGCAGATCCTTTATTGTCTGTATCCTCAGGAAAGCCCCAAGAATACTGGAGTGGATAGCCATTCCCTTCTCCAGGAGATCTTCCAACTCAGGGTTTGAGCCTGTGTCTCCAGGTCTCCTGCATTACAGGGAAATTTCTTACCAACTGAGCCACCAGGGAAGCCTTAACAGATATATACCTTGAACATATTTTCTCCCATTCTATTATCTGCCTTTCCATTCTCTTAATAGTGTGTTTCTGAAAGTAAATTTTAATTTCAATAAAGTTTAGTTTATCAATTATTTATTTTATAGGTCATGATTTTGATATCATATTGAAGAAATTTTTGCCTAACCCAAGGTCACAAAGATTTTCTCTAACGTTCCTTCTAACTTCTTTTATAGTTTTAGGTTTTGCATTTAAGTCTCCAAGCATGTATGTTAGCACTATCCTATTCTGTCAGCACCATTTATTTCCAAGAGTTCCTTTTTCCCACTGAATTACCTTTGTATTTTTTTCAAAACTTAGTTGTCAAAATATGTATGGGTCTATATATGAATTCACTGTATTATCCCACTGATCTAATTGTCTCTCTTGACAACTGAGCCACACCATCTTAACTACCAGAGCTTTATAATAAGCCTTGAAATGAGATAGTGTTAGCCCTCTAATTTTTCTACTTTTTTTTTCTTCTTTTTTAATTATTTTAATTGGAGGCTAATTACTTTACAATATTGTGGTGGTTTTTGCCATACATTCAGATGAATCACCCATGGGTGTACATGTGTACCCCATCCTGACCCTCCCTCCCACCTCCCTCCCCATCCCACCTCTCAGGGTCATCCCAGTGCACCAGCCCTGAGAACCCTGTCTCATGCATTGAACCTGAACTGGCGATCTGTTTCACATATGATAATATACATGTCTCAATGCTATTCTCTCAAATCATCCCACCCTCGTCTTCTCCCAAAGAGTCCAAAACACTGTTCTTTATATCTGTGTCTTTTTTGCTGTCTTGCATATAGGGTGATTGTTACCATCTTTCTAAACTCCATATATATACATCAATATACTGTACTGGTATTTTTCTTTCTGACTTACTTCGCTCTGTATAATAGGCTCCAGTTTCCTCCACCTCATTAGAACTGATTCAAATGTATTCTTTTTAATGGCTGAGTAATATTCCATTGTGTATATGTACCACAGCTTTCTTATCCATTCATCTGCCGATGGACATCTTGGTTGCTTCCATGTCCTGGCTATTGTAAACACTGCTGCGATAAACAATGGGGTACACATGTCTCTTTCAATTCTGGCTTCCTTGGTGTGTATGCCCAGCAGTGGAATTGCTGGGTCATATGGCAGTTCTATTTCCAGCTTTTTAAGGAATCTCCATACTATTCTCCACAGTGGCTATCCTAGTTTGCATTCCCATCAACAGTTACACTGTTGAGGATTTCTTTTTCTCCACACCCTCTCCAGCATTTATTCTTTGTAGACTTTTGGATAACAGCCATTCTGACTGGAGTGAGATGGCACCTCATTGTGGTTTTGATTTGCACTTCTCTGATAATGAGTGATGTTGAGCATCTTTTCATGTGTTTGTTAGCCATTTGTATGTCTTCTTTGGAGAAATGTNTTTTTGTGTATAGTGTTAGAAAGTGTTCTAGTTTCATTCTTTTACAAGTGGTTGACCAGTTTTCTCAGCACCACTTGTTAAAGAGATTGTCTTTTCTCCATTGTATATTCTTGCCTCCTTTGTCAAAGATAAAGTGTCCATAAGTGGGTGTATTTATCTCTGGGCTTTCTATTTTGTTCCATTGATCTATATTTCTGTCTTTGTGCCAGTACCATACTGTCTTGATGACTGTTGCTTTGTAGTATAGCCTGAAGTCAGGTAGGGTGATTCTTCCAGTTCCATTCTTCTTTCTCAAGATTGCTTTGACTATTTGAGGTTTTTTGTAATTCCATACAAATTGTGAAATTATTTGTTCTAATTCTGTGAAAAATACCGTTGGTAGCTTGATAGGGATTGCATTGAATCTATAGATTGCTTTGGGTAGTTTACTCGTTTTCACTATATTGATTCTTCTGATCCATGAACATGGTATATTTCTCCATCTATTTGTGTCCTCTTTGATTTCTTTCATCAGTGTTTTAGTTTTCCATATGTAGGTCTTTTGTTTCTTTAGGTAGATTTATTCCTAAGTATTTTATTCTTTTTGTTGCAATGGTGAATGAAATTGTTTCCTTAATTTCCCTTTCTGTTTTCTCATTGTTAGTGTATAGGAATGCAAGGGATTTCTGTGTATTAATTTTATATCCTGCAACTTACTGTATTCATTTGTTTAGTTCAGTTCAGTCACTCAGTCATGTCTGACTCTTTGCGATCCCATGAACCGCAGCACACCAGGTCTCCCTGTCCATCACTAACTCCTGGAGTCCGCCCAAACCCATGTCCATTGTGTCAGTGATGCCATCCAACCATCTCATCCTCTGTTGTCCCCTTCTCCTCCTGCCCTCAATCTTTTCCAGCATCAGGGTCTTTTCAAATGAGTCAGCTCTCCACATCAGGTGGCCAAAGTATTGGAGTTTCAGCTTCAACATCAGTCCTTCCAATGAACACCCAGGACTGATCTCCCCCAGGATGGACTGGTTGGATCTCCTTGCTGTCCAAGGGACTCTCAAGAATCTTCTCCAACACCACAGTTCAAAAGCATCAATTCCTTGGTGCTCAGCTTTCTTTATAGTCCAACTCTCACATCCATACATGACTGCTGGAAAAACCATAGCCTTGACTAGATGTACATTTTTTGGCAAAGTAATATCTCTACTTTTTAATATGCTGTCTAGATTGGTCATAGCTTTCCTTCCAAGGAGCAAGCATCTTTTAATTTCATGGCTGCAATCACCATCCACAGTGATTTTGGAGTATGGAAAAATAAAGTCAGCTCTAGTAATTTTTTGGTGGTGTCTTTAGGGATTTCTATGTAGAAGATCATGTCATCTACAAACAGTGAAAGTTTTACTTCTTCTTTTCCAATCTGGATTTCTTTAATAGTAGTGGTGAGAATGGGCATCCTTGTTCTGTTCCTGACTTTAGAGGAAATGCTTTCAACCTTTCACCAACGAGAATAATGTTTGCTGTGGATTTATCAATATGGCTTTTATATTGAGGTATGTTCCTTCTATGCCTGCTTTCAGGAGGGTTTTTTTTTTTTTTTAATCATAAATGGATGTTGAACTTTGTCAATGGCTTTCTCTGCATCTATCGAGATAATCATATGGTCTCAGCTATTGCATTATTCATTACTGATTAACTCTTTTTTATTTCTTCTATGTCCTTGTTAAACTTTCCTTAAATCTTCTCAATCCTTGTCTCCAGACTATTTATCTGTAACTCCATTTTGTTTTCAAGATTTTGGATCATTTTTACTATCTCACTCAGAATTCTTTTTCAGTTAGACTCCCTATATCTTCCTATTTTGTTTAGTTTGGTGGACTTTTATCATGTTCCTTTACCTGCTGAATATTTCTTTGCCTTTTCATCTTGTTCAGCTTGCTGTGTTTGGAGTGGCCTCTCTGTATGGTGGAAGTTTGTGGTTCCTTTTTATTGTGGAGATTCCTCCCTGTGGGTGGGGTTGGATGAGTGACTTGTCAAGGTTTCTTGGTTAGGGAAGCTTGTGTTGGTGTTCTGCTTTGTTGGAGAATTAGCGTGGTATGTCTTGCTCTGAAACTTGTTGGCTCTTGGATGGAGCTTGGTTTCAGTGTAGGTATGGAGGCTTTTGGATGAGCTTTTGTCTATTAGTGGCCCCTGGAGGCAGGAGATTTCTGGTGATCTCAAGTTTTGGATTTAGGCCTTCTTCCTCTGGCTTTCAGTCTTATTCTTATAGTAGCCTGAAGACTTTTCCATCCATACAGCACTGATGACAAAACATCTAGGTTAATGGTGAAAATATTCTTCACAGTGAAGGACACCCAGAGAGGTTCACAGAGTTACATGAAGAAGAGAAGAGGGAGGAGGGAGATAGAGGTGACCATGAGGAGAAGAGGGGGAGTCAAAAGGAGAGAGACCAATCTAGCCAGTAATCAGTTCCCTAAGTTTTCTCCACACCCTGGAACACCCAAAGAGATTCACAGAGTTAAGTAGAGAAGAGAAGGGGGAGGGAAGAGATAGAGGTGACCTGGGGGAGAAAAAGGAGAGTCAAAAGGGGAGAGAGCAATCAAGCCAGTAACCACACTCCTAAGTAAAAATGGGTGTTGAAGATTGCATTCTTAAAGGTACAAATACCAAAAAGATGACAAATACCAAAAAGCTAAGATTAAAAATCTAGAGTAGAGGTTAGACTCTCAAAAATACAATATTAAAACAACAAAACAAAATTGCAAAAGTTATATTAAAAATATGAATTTTGCTTTAAAAATAGGTTCTTTTTTTCAAGGTAATGGTAGGTTTTAAAAATGAAAATTAAAGGATTAATAAAGAACCTAAAAATTAAAAAAATAAAAAGAAATTTTAAAATGGTAATAGTAAAATATATCTAGGAATTTCTCTGAAGCTGTTAAGGCCAGCATGTGGTCAGTTCAGTTTCAGGTAGTTCCTTGTTCCACCTTATACTTCTTCTGAAAGTCTATAGGTCCCTTCCAATGTAGGCAGTGCTAACTACAGGGTTTTAATCTGTTGCACCTGCCACTTCCAGAGCCCTTCCCTCTTATTTGTTTATTTTGGCTTCCTCTGTTTGCAAGACTCTTCAGTATCTAACTTTGGCCCTGATACAGGGCGGCAAAGGTGGTCATTTATTTAGGCTCACTTGTTTTACTGTGCTGCGGGGAGGGAGGAACACTGCAAACAAATATCACTGGCGTGTGGAGGGAGTGCTCCGGAGTGTCTGGGTCACACTGGATTTGCCCCCACTCACTGCGTGTGTGCTTTCCCAGTCTACACTGCTTATGCTCCAGGTTGCTCTGCCGGGAAACTGTCTATGGCAGGCCCTGGGTTGCATGCACTTCCCAGATCTACACCACTTAGGTTCAGTTTCTCCGGTACTCCACAAAGGCACAGATTCAGTTGGGCTTGCGTTTTGTGCCCTTCCCAGGTCCAAACAGCTCAGGTGCTTGGCTAGTGCAAACTCCCCAGGTGCGGTGCATTTTATCACCTCCCCAGTCCCAGCCGCTTGGTTTCCTGGGTGTGTAGCCACGTCTCAGGTGTGCCGTGTGTCTCTTCTGGGGAGCTGAGCTCTGGCTGTGACCCTCCTGATGGATGTCAACTGTCCAGGATCCCAGGAAGACTTGATTAGCGACTGAGAGCCTGATTGCAGCTTGGTAGGGGATGCTATCTTTGGGGCCGAGTTTGCCCCTTTCCTTCCAGCTCTGGTTGGCGCCCGCCTGCCTCCCTGCCTCTGGCGGGGGATGGGCCAGTCCGCAGCTCTTCTCTGGTATTCACTCAGTCCTTTGTTCTGTGAGTGGGCTGGCGGAGCCTTAGAGCCTTAGGTTAGAGCTTTTCATGGGAAAATTCTCTCTCTCTCTCCCCAATCTTTTTTTTATTTTTTCCCTCTCTGGTTATCCCATGGTTTGGGTTCAGCCCATGCCTCCCTGTTCAGCCCCCCCTTGCTGGTGGCTGACGTAAGCATCTGGGTTACTTCTCTGCTAGGAGCTGTAATGAGACCTGTAATCTGTGGGGTTTATTTATTTATTTATTTTCCTCCTGGTTATGTTGCTCTCTGAGATTCCAAAACTCCCCACAGACCCGCCAGTGAGAGGGTCTCCTGGTGTTTGGAAACTTCTCTTTTAAGACTCCCTTCCCGGGAAGGGTCTATGTCCCTAACTCTTTTGTCCCTCTTTTTATCTTTTATATTTTGTCCTGCTCCTGCTGCTGCTAAGTTGCTTCAGTCACGTCCGACTCTGTGCAACCCCATAGATGGCAGCCCAGTCCTACCTCCTTTCAAAGACAATGAGCTGCCTTTCTGGGTGCCTGGTGTCCTCTGCCAGTGTTCAGTTGTTTTGTGGTATTTGCTCAGCATTCAAATGATCTTTTGATGAATTTGTGGGGGAGAAAGTGGTCTCCCCATCGTATTCCTCTGCCATCTTAGGACTGCCCTTCTAATTTTTCTACTTTTTCAAAGAGGTTTTTGGCCTCTTCTACATCCTTTGAATTACCATATAAATTTTATATTTAGCTTGTAAATTTCTACAAAAGTATCCACTAGGTGTTTGATAGTGGACTGTTGAATCTATAGGTTAATTTGGGGAAGGTCGAAGTATTAATAGTGAGTCTTTCAATAAATAAACAGGCTGTATTTATTTAGAGCTATGTTTATATTTATTTAGATAGCTAATTTCTCTCAGAAAAATTTTGTAGTTTTCAATGTATAGGTCTTGCAAACCTTTGGCAGATTTATTTCAATTTAATATGTTATGCTTTCTAAATAATATTATTTCAAAAATTCTAATTTTCCTCTGCTAGTATATAAAATGGAGAAGGCAATGGCACCCCACTCCAGTACTCTTGCCTGGAAAATCCCATGGACAGAGGAGCCTGGTGTGCTGCAGTCCACGGGGTCGCTGAGAGTTGGACACGACTCAGTGACTTCACTTTCACTTTTCACTTTCATGCATTGGAGAAGGAAATGGCAACTCACTCCAGTGTTCTTGCCTGGAGAATCCCAGGGACAGCGGAGCCT
>SJYT01078769.1:3101-22773 GCA_006410635.1 Cephalophus harveyi
ATCATATAATAAGGGCTACAAAGTGTTGATATATTAATGTATTTACAAATAAAATAATAGTCAGTTGTACTTGGTGAGTAGATTAGGTATTAACTTCAAAAGTTTATATAATTATGGCTCTGGTTTATTTTACAGTATAGATCTAACCACACACTATGTAAATTTAAAAGATATTATATTCACTGTTTATGTAATTGTGTGGTATTTCCTCTAAAATTATAGTGAAAATATCTATAATTAAATAAATGCTCTCCCCAATTACTGAAAAGTCTCATAATCTTTTTGCCTCTGTAAACAGAGCTATTGTAACATCTTTATGAGAGATAGCTATTCTTGACATTTCTACACGTTTCCACTTTCTTTTAGAAGAAAGAAGTAACCAATTAATTCAGCAAACATGAGTTATCACATAAATACATTAAACTTCATATTAAGCTTCAGTAATTAGGGATAATGATACTGTATTCCTCCACTATTACAGATTGGCTAATTGTCTTTTCAATTTATATACTGTGCTTTTAACACTAAAACTGTTCTACATATTTCAGATAGAAAATGAGTTTTTAGTGATTTTTAATCAAATGATCTATCTTCCATTGGCTCAAATAGTCCCCAAAATGTCAAAGAAACAACTATATCTGGATTCATCTTCAAGCTATTTGATGTAACTATTTTCAAAAGGCTGGCTGGCTTAATAAAATAATCAATTTAAAAAGGTTATTGTAAACAGCTGACTTGCAAGCATGTGACTGTTGAAAGTTATCAGCCCTGATCATTTTATTCTTTTGAGTTTCATTTTATTTGCAAATTTATTCTTTTCTTTTCTGGGATTAAGCTCTTTTTTTTTTTAATTCAGGAAAAATTAACTTTTGGTATGATAGGAGGCTGAGATTTGACATTTAAATATATGTAGCATCTATTATTTCTAAATCTTCAGTGTCTGTAAATATTCCCTGGCTGTGCTTCCTGTGGCGGGTGCTGTCATTTTCTGGGGCTGCTTCCTTACTTCTGGACTCCTCTGCCTTCTCTAAATGGGACTACTTCACTGGAGCTGCCCAGCATTATTGCTTTCCATGACTAAGACAGAACTAGAGAACACTCGAGTGGAATGCTCTGCAGAGTCCATCCTGTCTACCATCTTGCCTTATGGCTGAGGGATGAGGCCTAGGAATGGGATTTAACCTGACTTATAAGAGGCTTCCCTGGTGGCTCTGACAGTAAAAAAAAATCTGCCTGCAAAGTGGGAGACCCGCAGTTTGATCCCTAGGTCAGGAAGATCCCCTGGAGAAAGGAATGGCAACCCAATCCAGTAATCTTGCCTGGAGAATTCCATGGACAGAGGAGCCTTGCGGGCTACAGTCCATGGAGCAGCAAAGAGTCGGGCATGACTGAATGACTGACATACATTGAATAATGAGATAATCAGGACCAGAATCCCAATCATATTACTCTCAACTGAGTGCTCATATTTTCATGTACTTTTAGGTTAAAATTTACTTCTCCATCTTCCTTCGACAAGAGTTGCCTGAATTCATTTTTCCTTACTTTCCGCCAAAGATTTCAAGCTAGAGTATGGTTCTGTTTTCCTTCCTGTGATCATATTCATGTTTGTGAACCTAGCTTAGAGCTTGCATGAGTACCTGCAATATTGGTATACCAGCAACCCTTTGGTGATCTATTTGTTTTTTTTTTTCCCTCCAAGCAAATGTTATCTAAGCAGTATAAAACTTCTCTTCTGGGCTGGTTGGTGACTTAACTGATGCTCCTCAGTCTCCTCCTCTGTGAACTAAAGATGATAATATTCATACTTTGCATCACAAGGAAAAGTAGCCTAGTGACCTTTGTCGATGTTCACTATGTGTCAGACCTCTGGGTCTAGAAACATTACATAATCATTATTCTATTTTCACAAATACTTTACGGTTTGGTTCTAATACTTGTTCTGTTTTACAAATGAGCAAACTGAGGTTTAGGAAATTTAATTAACCTATCCAAGATCTTGCAGCAAGAAAGTGGGAGAGGTAGGGTTTGAACAAAGGCCCTTCCAGTGCACTGTTCAAGAGTTCTTAGCACACATCCAGAGAGGACCATACATGTAATCCCTCACACTCAGTCACAGCATTCTACAAGTGGGAATAATTATTTGGCATTATTTTGAGATATATCTGTTTTGTGGTTCTCTAAAATCATGACAAGGGACGTTAAGGAGAAGGACATACACCTCCATTTTTAATATGCTCTACTCACCCATAGTGTAACTTTAGGCAAGTTTCTTATACTAATGGTATCCCTTCTTTCTTCGGCTTATTAATAAGTCACTTAACACAGTCACACAGTCATGTCCAACTTTTTGCAACCCCATGGACTGTAGCCCACTAGGCTCCTCTGTCCATGGGATTCTCCAGGCAAGAAAACTGGAGTGGGTTGCCATTTCTTCCTCCAGCGGATCTTCCCAACCCAGGGACTCAACCTGTGTCTCATGTCTCCTGCACTGGCAGGTGGGTTTTTACCACTAGCATCACCTGGGTTATCTCATAGAAAATGTGGGTTTAGGATTTAGGAGTCTTCTTCTAGGCTCTGCATCTGACCCCTAGCCTCCTCTCAAAGTAGAGACACATTCTGCTTCAAAATTTTTACAGGATAATCTGAATAAAAGTGGTATTGAGAGTGTTAATATCAGATGTTATTTAACAATATTATAAAACTATAAGCTAGAAATAATCCTCCTTCTTAAAAGGGTGAAACATTTCAGTATATGAAAATATATTTTGTCATCAATGTTTCTTGTACCTAATCCTTGGACTGTGTTGGGAATTAGGATATAGTATATGTTTCTTTACAGATATTGACTACAGCCCAAGAACTAGGCAGAAATAATAGCAGAAAAAGAGAACTAAAAAGATGCTTACTAGTGTAGCAGTTTATTGTAATGACTAATCTTATGGTAAGATTTTTAGAATCTGAAGAAAACATATACTAGCTAGTAGTGCAATCTATATAATTTTGTGAGTTCTTAATCTAAGCTTTGGAAAGTACTTGAAGATTTGGATCAAGTCTTGGTGACTTGAACCAAAATTTCACTTTTCCTAAGTGACTGTAGAAGAAAAGACATTGTTTGAATCTTCATATATTACTCAGAATGCATCTATTATTTGTTCTTTAGATGACCTTTGCTCCTAAAGTTACTATATTTAAAAACCACCTCCAAAAAACCAAATAAGAGCCACTTTAAACAAGACATGGCATGTTAAGGAAATCACTTTAAGGTATTGTTTGTGGAAAAGACACATTTATTTAAAAGTCCCATATGAAGAGACTGTCTTAAAAACCAATGTTAGAGCCTAAACATGAGCAATCATTTGGTGATAAATATTAGATTGGTGACAAATATTAGATAAATATTAGGTTTCTCTTACCAAATACAAAGTAAGGCCTTGAAATTTGTTTTCCAATTAGGCACACACACCAATTTGTTTATTATCTGTCTTCCATATTGATAATAGCTGACTTCTCACAAACTTTCTGTTGTAGAATAAGGGACAGACCTGATCTAACCTTAAAAATAGACTAACAGAAACCCCAGAAAACACAAATTCTTTCAGTAGCTCTGGAATTAATTAGATACATTGACCATTTTGGAAACTAAAAACATTAACATGCTTTTAAAAAGATAGTTTTGCTCCTTCTAAACTTTGCAAGCACAAGGAAATAAAAACAGCCAGAAGTTAAGTAGGCAGATCACTCAAAGTTGTGCCTTTCCGAAGATGGTCCACAAGGAAGAATCACGTTAGAAAACTGTCCATTCTAGGCGCCCCCATTCCAAATCCACAATAAAAGCACAAAATGTTACCACATGGGACCATGGACCATAAAGTGTGGGTTGAGGGGGAAGTTTGAGCATGTTAGTAGTTTACCTATTTGGATGTCTGAGTTTACTTCTAATTAAAAACAGGGATTATGTCTAAATACTTCAGAGCTGTTGAGAGTCTGAGCTAAGTTATCACCTGAATTATAGTGAGACCTCAATCAGGTGAAATGTTTTAACTTCAACGATAATGGAAGGCCTGAGGGACATAAAATCATTAACTTATATTCCAGAGACTAGAGGATGCCAGGAAATTTGAAATGATTAGGATATGAAATACAACACACAATGAACAGATTCAGAGGGCATCTCAGTGTCTCTTTGACATGGGATGTCAGAGCATGGGAAAACATGCAGGCACCCACAGGAAGCACGCCTCCTGGCATTCCAAACATTTTCTGGGGTGCTCATGAGGAACAATTGAAGAGAAATGGCCTCTTATCTATTAGCCAGATTTAAGAGTATGCCTCACTGCACATTCTTTCTGTACAGAAAACTTGCCTGAAGTTAGAATTTATATAAAATTTTAACATTCTACCCTGAAATAGGAAGACTTTGGTTAGGTGAGATAGTAAATGTCTTTCTTTTAATCTACTCAGAGTTTGGTCTTCTTTTGCTGTGGACTGAAAATATCCCAACTGATATATTGAACTTAAGGAAGTAAACAGAAACACAGATATAATTTTTGTATAAGGGTTGCTGTGTTAATTATCATGTCAAAAATGGAAACAATAGCAACTCGTTTAGTGTGATCATGGCATGACACAGACTAAAGATACTTGGAATATTCCAAAGAATATTCAATGACATTGGAAAATAGACTATGATATTTTCTCAATTCTCAGTTGTATATAGAGGATAAGGCTTGAATTTTATATACATATAAAGGCTTCCCAGATGGTGCTAAAGAACCTGACTGCCAATGCAAGAGACATAAGAGATGTGGGTTCAATCCCTGGGTCAGGAAGAGGCCCTGGAGGAGAGCATGACAACCCACTCCAGTATCTTGCCTGGAGAATCCCATGGACAGAGAAACCTGGTGACCTACAGTCCATGGTGTTGCACAGAGTTAGACATGACTGAAGTGACTTAGCACACATATATGTGTGTGTATATGTATATGTATACATATATATATATAATATATGAAGAAACAACAGTTGTTAGCATTTTTATGTTTATCTCATTAATAAAATAAATATACATATATTATAAGGATGTAAATATAAAAATGTTAACAATTGTTGTATCTTAATTTTAGATAATTTAAATTTTTGTCTCATTACCTTTCTAAATGTTTGAAATTGATTTACAGTAAATAGGAACTATTTTCTAATCAGGAAAACACATGTGTATATTTAAAGAAGTGCTTCAGGAAATGGAAAACCTTATTTATGAGAAAGTAACTGGGACTCCAGCTAAGAGTAGTTGGGATCCTGGAAGGAGAAATTGAAAAATCAGTGATTAATGGCAACATATTCATCACTTTGCAAAAAACTAGAGAAAAGACTTGCCCTTCCATGCCTGGCATGTGATAAGCAGTTTCCACATGTTATGTGCTAGGAAGCAGAGCACAAGGGAGAAATAGACATCTTTACATGATTTTTTTTTTTTTTCTTCTGTAGTGTGATGGGGCGTATCTATTATTGGAACTCTGGAAGAATAAGGAAGTTGGCATGATGACTGAGTGTATGGTCATGACCTCAGCATTTTCAGCAAGTGTAACTCAGGCATGTGGCTCAGCTCCCAAGCTCAGCTTTCCCAGTGTGGTGTTTCCTAGACCCACATTCTTGATGCTCGAGAGTTACTCTCCTGTTAAACACTGAGCCATGTGCTAGAATCATATACCTCCCTCTCAGAATATTTGACCAACAAAATGGATTAAATTTGTGTTTGCAAAGGTGGGTTATAATGATTTTACCTATTGAGAGTTATTCATCCGTGTGTTGTTTTTATCATTTCAGATGTTGTTTGTGGAAGGAGAATGTGATTGCTAGCCAAAATCTACATTATGTCATCTGCTCTGTTCTATAAACAGATTACACACGCTGTACAGACATATGCTGTGGGCTGTGGTTAGCTAATTATGTTTAATGCAAATACACACATGTACAATTCATTTTAAAGGGATTAATTATAAGTGCAATATTTTAGTTTATGAGGGCTTTTGGAAAGACCTCATCAGAGAAGTACATCAGAGCCATTTACCAGTTTTGTTTTGTTTTTTTAATGACTGAAAACTATTTGGAATATTGTATACAAAAGTGATTCTTGAGAAAATATTCACTAAATACATTGCATATGAGATAATTTGGCAAAAGTGCTCATCTATATTACAGATATATTTGCTCCAGGTGCATCTGTTGTCAAAATACAGCACTTCTATTTTTATTTCAAATCTAGCATACAAACTATTTCCAAATACAGTCATTTGACTAGTAAAGATAAGCAATGAAGCATAGCATTTGCCCTGATAACAAATAACTGAGCAAATGCATTTGTTCCTAGGTAAAGTGAAAAAAAAAAAATTAAATCCATCATGTCAGACAGGCACAATGTTCATATTGTTCATTCAAACCACTGTTCACCGCCACAGACACTTCTGCCTGCCCATTCATTGTCTGTTCTCCCCTTCACCTGTCGTGACAGCACCTGATTTTGACTGAGACAGTATGTAGCCAGGTGCACCATTGCATTTCCTAGCCTTCCTGGCAGCAACAAGTGGTCATGTGATCATCTTGGCCAATGAAGTGAAAGTGGAACTTCGGGGAAGGGAGCTCTAAATAAGTTTTTTAAATGAACCTCAATTCCACTTGTATATAAGTTTTGTTATTCCACTTCTTCCTGCCTAAACTGCTGGATGCAGAGAATTTAACCTGTTAATACAAGGCAACAACCACACATAGGAAATCTGCACCGTGGGCTACTGGACAGAAAGTTGGAAGGAGCCTGCATTACTGCTGGTATTCCAGAGTCTCCTATAGCAGTTCTGAGCAGCCTACCTCCAGGCATCTTGTTTCATGAAAAAAATAAAATCTTGTCACTCAAGTCCCTGTAATTTGGGTATCCTGGAAATGAGGCTAAAACGCATTCTTTCCCAATAGAAGTACCAATTATGATTGGTAACAGTTTATTTTTTAGCAGTTGTTTATTGTTTAGCAAACTCACTTAAAAATTGCCCATTCCCAATTCATAAAACAACAACAACAAAAATGTTTGGGTGACTCAAAATCAAATCAATGCTTTGGGTAACTCAAAAAGAGTTCTTCTTTCACATCAGCCAACACATTGCTTCTTTGGCTTTAGGCAAGGGCTTTTTACTTCTGAAGACTATTTTTCCATATTAAAGCATTTACAGTCTCTTTAAAATCCATGGTATCTTAACATAGATGTTTGCGAATGGGTTTCATGTATCCTAAGGTTGTAGATTTGTTCCAGTATTAAATAAGATATTTTGATATCATGAGTTTATGCTTACATGAAGGTGTAAGTGGATATTCTCTCTTTTTTCAAATTATGAGTTTTTAGAAATTGAAGTATAGTTGATTTACAAAGTTTCAGGTGTCCAGCAAAATAATTCAGTTATAATATACATTATTTTTCATATTCTTTTCCATTATGCTTTATCTCAGGATATTGAATATAGTTCTCTGAGCTCTACAGTAGGACTTTATTGCCCCGCCATTCTATATGTAATAATTTGCATCTACTAACCCCAAATTCCCAGTCCATCCCCAACTCCCCCTTGGTAACCACAAGTCCTGCCATCCTGCAGTCCATGGATTTACAAAGAGTCAGACACGACTGAGTGACTGAATTGACTGACTGATTCTCTATGTCTGTGAGCCTGTTTCTATTTCAGAGAGAGGTTCATTTGGTTCTACTGTCTTTAGAATCCCACATACAAGTTGAAAAGCTAGCCTAGCTCCAACCCTCACATCCACAATCCAGTCATCAGGAAAGATAAAGGGTTAAATGAAGGACATGCTACCTCCATTTAAAGATGCTTAGCAGAAGTGGTAGAGGACACTTGCTTTTATTCCATTGGCCAGAACTGAGGCATGTGGTCACAATGAACTGCAAAGGAAGCTGGGGAGTTTAACCTTTAGTGTGTGTAGCTGTGTGCCTCCTAAAAATAATTGGGGAAGTTCTGTTATTCTAGAAAAAGAGAGAATGGATAATTAGAAGACAATGGGCAGTGTATGGCAAACCAACCTAAGAATCTTATAATGAATTCTGTTAGGCATAGATTCCTGCCAACTTTCAGGAGGGAGAAATACAATCAGATTTGTTCTTTTAAAATGTCATGGTGCAAAGAGTAGATTTGAGAGTGGCAAGGAAAAAAATGAACCAACCAATTGGTTGAGAGGCTACGGTGATAAGAAATGACAATCATAGGGGATATGGAGGATGGAGGATAGTTTTCCAAGATAATTGGAGGATATAATTTTAAAAATTTGATGACTGATTGTGAAAGGATAAGGGGAAACAGTGTCAGATTTTATTTTTTTTTGGGCTCCAAAATCACTGCAGATGGTGATTGCAGCCATGAAATTAAAAGACGCTTACTCCTTGGAAGAAAAGTTATGACCAACCTAGATAGCATATTCAAAAGCAGAGATATTACTTTGCCGACTAAGGTCCGTCTAGTCAAGGCTATGGTTTTTCCAGTGGTCATGTATTGATGTGAGAGTTGGACTGTGAAGAAGGCTGAGCACCGAAGGATTGATGCTTTTGAACTGTGGTGTTGGAGAAGATTCTTGAGAGTCCCTTGGACTGCAAGGAGATCAAACCAGTCCATTCTGAAGGAGATCAGCCCTGCGATTTCTTTGGAAGGAATGATGCTAAAGCTGAAACTCCAGTACTTTGGCCACCTCATGCGAAGAGTTGACTCATTGGAAAAGATTCTGATGCTGGGAAGGATTGGGGGCAGGAGGAGAAGGGGACGACAGAGGATGAGATGGCTGGATGGCATCACTGACTCGATGGACGTGAGTCTGAGTGAACTCTGGGAGATGGTGATGGACAGGGAGGCCTGGCGTGCTGCGATTCATGGGGTCGCAAAGAGTCAGACATGACTGAGTGACTGAACTGAACTGAACTAAACAGGCATTACACCAGTCAACCTAAAAATATATTCTTGTTTAGCTTCACAACAACCTTAAGAGTCAGGTAATATTTTTCCCATTTTACAGCTAAGTAAATTAAGGCTTAAAGAGTTTAAGATACACAGATGAGATGATACAGTTTTTGACTATCTGGTCCAAACTCTAAACTCTGTTTAAACGCTAAACACTATACCTATTTCCTTAATGTTTAATTAAGCAGATGTTAAGTTATGTCCTATGAACCCTAAGTGTTGGTACTCCACTTCCATGTCATACCCAGAATTTATTCTAGCAAGTGCTTCTTTAAACTCTGAAATATTTAGAAATACTTAAAATGGTGGTGTAGAAGCACACAGAGCTTCATGTGATAAGTCTCAGTGCCTTTGGCAAGAGAATTTAAGTCTCTGAGTAATGAAATGATGGGAAGATCAGTACCAGAAGTTGATCAGAGGAACAGATATCCTGTTGTGGTTTTGGAAGCTCTCCAAACGTGTCAAATGTAAATCATTCTATTTAGAGCGCCTTTAATGTGTTTTTGTTCTTACTTTCCTCAGTGACTCTTCAATAGGATAATGAGTCATGACTAATTCTTCACCATGGTATATATGAGTCAATTTACTTCTGGATATTTTATCATTTTAAAAGGAGAGTGTGCTACCACTCTAGAACACTTTTTAATAGACATTAAAAAGTATAGGTTGATACATGCTGAAAACTGTAAAACATTATAAGAGAAATTGAAGAAGATTCAAAGAAATGGTAAGATATCCTGTGCTCTTGGATTGGAAAAGTTACTCTAGCTAAAATGACCATACTATTAATACTCAAAGCAATCTACAGATTTAATGCAATCACTATTAAAATGCCTGTGGTATTTTTCACAGAACTAGAACCAATAATGCTAAAATGTAAATGGAATCAAAAGACCCAGAATTGCAATTCTAAACAAAAAGAACAACACTGGAGGCATAACTCCTCCAGACTTTAAGCTATAGTACAAAACTACAGTAATCAAAAGAGCATGGTATTGGCACAAAAACAGATATATGGATCTATGGAACAGAATAGAGAGCCAGAAATAAACCAGTGCACCTATAGTCAGTTAATGTACAACAAAGGAGGCAAGTATATACAATGGAGGAAAGATTGTCTCTTCAGCAAGTGATGTTAGGAAAGCTGGAGAACTAAATGTAAATGAATGAAATTAGAACATTCCGTCACACCATATACAAAAATAAACCCAAAATTGTTCAATAACCTGAATGCATGAAGTTAATGTACAACAAAGGAGGCAAGTATATACAATGGAGGAAAGATTGTCTCTTCAGCAAGTGATGTTAGGAAAGCTGGAGAACTAAATGTAAATGAATGAAATTAGAACATTCCGTCACACCATATACAAAAATAAACCCAAAATTGTTCAATAACCTGAATGCATGACACAACACCATAAAACTCTACTAGAGTACATAGGCAAAACACTCTTTGACATAAATCATAGCAATATTTTCTAGATGAGTCTCCTAAGGCAAAAGAAATAAAAACAAAAATTAAAAAATGGGACCTAATTAAACTTAAAAATTTTCACACAGCAAAGGAAACCATAAACAAAGTGAGAAGACAACCTATGAAATGAGAGAAAATATTTTCAAACGATGCAACTGACAAGGGCTTAATTTCCAAAATATACAAATAGCTGATACAGTTCAATATCAACAACACAATAAAAAAAAATTCTTAAGGAGATCAGTCCTGGGATTTCTTTGGAAGGAATGATGCTAAAGCTGAAACTCCAGTACTTTGGCCACCTCATGCGAAGAGTTGACTCATTGGAAAAGACTCTGAGGCTGGGAAGGATTGGGGGCAGGAGGAGAAGGGGACGACCGAGGATGAGATGGCTGGATGGCATCACGGACTCGATGGACGTGAGTCTGAGTGAACTCCGGGAGATGGTGATGAACAGGGAGGCCTGGCGTGCTGCGATTCATGGGGTCGCAAAGAGTCGGACACAACTGAGCGACTGAACTGAACTGAACTGGATACTTATTGGTAGGAATGAAAGTTGGAGCAGCCATTATGGAGAACAGTATGGAGGTTCCTTAAAAAACTAAAAATAGAGTTATATGTAATATACAAACAATAAGGACCTACTGTATAGCACAGGGAACATTGAAAAGCATATATATATATACACATATATATGAATATTTGTATAACTAAATCATTTTGCTGTACACCTGAAACATTATAGATCAAGGATACCTCAATTAAAGCAAGAAAATAAATAGTGAATAAGTTTATAAGCAATCTTTTAGGCAAACACTAAACAGATCATTTAGTTAAGAAGCATTTTTGTGTCAGTTCTTCAGTTGTCTCTGACTCTTTGTGACTCCATAGACGGTATGGAGGCCTCCACCAGGCCCCTCTGTTCATGGGATTTCCCAGGCAAGAATCCTGGAGTGGATTGTCATTTCCTTCTCCAGGGGATCTTCCCAACCCAGGGTTCAATCCTGGGTTTCCTGCATTACATGCAGATTCTTTCCCATCTGAGCCACCAGGGAAGCCCTTTGCATAAATTAAGATGCAGTAAATTCCATAATAGATGTGCCTGCAACAGCAAAGACATATTCTAATATTAAACATGAATGAAGGGGAGAAAAATCAACCATGTTGTTTATTAGTAATTTAATATATACAGAAATATGGGGCAAAATGTTTCACAGGAGCCTGGATACCTTCATGAGCTGCCTTTCATTATTCTTCTACTTCTTGTTCATCAGCACATACAGGCTCAGATTGTTAGCTACATTGTTAGCTTACATTTTAAATGTATTGTTCAGTAAATGTGTCCTTTGATTGCTTCATGCATCTCAGTGGTGAGCAGCAATTGTGTAAACTTGATGCCAAAGATAAGATAGCTATACACATGGTTGAGAGTTAATAAATTTGGCTGCCCTTAAATAAAGTTTACCTCTCTTGCAAATATATTTAAAGCACAGGAATTAAATGACACAAATCCTATTTACTACTGGAATTTAGCCCTATAAATCCCTAGCAGTGTTGAGATTATTTTGAAAGGTTGAAAGAAAAAGCATATGGTGAAAAAAAAACTTTTTGAAAACAGCCTTAAGAAACACTCATTAAATATTTAAATATTTATAAGATAAACCTTATATGGAAACTCAAATAGAAAAATGGAAAATAGAGGTATAAACAATAAAGGTATAAAGAATAGAAGCACAATTAACTAGAATCCTTTTTTTTTTTTGTAAAGTACAATGTAAATCTTTGATGGAATAAAATTTTTCTTGAGCTATGTACAAAGATACACAATACACACAGAACACACACATGGTGGGTAGGGGAGGGGAGTTTGAGTTCTTAAGTTTTATCCTAGTTGACCAATGTTAGTGATTTAAACAAATACTAGCTCTGTTGGTAAAGAATCTGTCTGCAATGCAGAAGGCCTCCTACAATGCATCCCTGGGTGGTGAAGATACCCTGGAGAAGGAAATGGTACCCACTCCAGTATTCTTGCCTGGAGAATTCCACGGACAGAGGAGCCTGGATGGATACAGTCCATGGGGTTGCAAGAGTTGGACACAACTTGGCGACAAAACCACAAATTTGTATCAGGGGATTTTACAGGGGACTTTTGTGAGTAGTGTGTGTGTGTTTTGGCGGTTATGTGTGAATGTGAGTGTGTGAGTATATGTGGTATTTTTACAAATTCTTTCATAAGACATTAAGCTTTTTAATCCAGTTATTTCATGCTTTTATTGTGAATTTTCTAAATTTTTAACTGCTAACATTTTAATATATGTTTTAGGTTATTTTGGACTAAATAGTAATTTACTGGTAGTTTAAATCTATTTTGCCCACTGGTTGGATCACTAGAATCTCTTAATGGTATTCTAAATCTGAAGCATCATGTTATATCGTTATCCTACTGGATTTACGATTTATCATAGCTCGTAAAGTCATTATTACAGAGTGTCATAATTTTCTTCTTTCCCACTTGTCTTACATACAATTAGCCTTACTTTCCAATTATGAATCTATTTTATGAGTATATAACCATTGTATTGAAATGCAGTATTTAGCTCACATAATTCATATAATCACAAGCATTTCACAATGCCAGTTTAATTACAAAATCAGGATCAGTTCAGTTCAGTTGCTCACTCAAGTCCGACTCTGTGACTCCATCATTCACCAACTCCCAGAGCTTGCTCAAACTCATGTCCATTGAGTTGGTGATTCCATCCAACCATCTCATCCTCTGTCGTTCCCTTCTCCTCCTGTCTTCAATCTTTCCCAGCATCAGGGTCTTTTCCAGTGAGTCAATTCTTCGCATCAGATAGCCAAAGTATTGGAGTTTCAGCTTCAGCATCAGTCCTTCCAGTGAATATTCCGAACTGATTTCCTTTAGATGGACTGGTTGGATCTCCTTGCAGTCCAAGGGACTCTCAAGAGTCTTCTCCAACACCACAGTTCAAAAGCATCAATTCTTCGGCATTCAGCTTTCTTTATGGTCAAATTCTCACACGCATACATGACTACTGGAAAAATCAAAGCCTTGACTAGATGGACATTTGTTGACAAAGTAATGACTCTGCTTTTTAAAATGCTGTCTAACTTGGTCATAGCTTTTCTTGCAAGGAGCAAGCATCTTTTGATTTCATGGCTGCAGTCATCATCTGCAGTGATTTTGGAGCCCCCCAAAACAAAGTTTGTCAGTTTCCATTGTTTCTCCATCGGTTTGCACTGAAATGACAGGACTGGATGCCATGATCTTAGTTTTCTGAATGTTGAGTTTTAAGCCAGTTTTTTTCACTCTCCTCTTTCACTTTCATCAAGAGACTATTTTGTTCCTCTTCACTTTCTGCCATAAGTCTAGTATCATCTGCGTATCTAAGGTTATTGATATTTCACCTGGAAATCTTGATTCCATCTTGTGTTTCATCCAGCCTGGCATTTCACATGATGTACTCTGCATATAAGTTAAAGAAGCAGGGTGATGGCCTGCTGCAGAGTTGAGAGCACAGACTGTAGCAGTACATGCCTGGGATCCTTTGAGAGAGGTCACCATTATCTTCATTACTTCCACCATAGTTTGGCCCCAGGTAAATAGCAGGGAGGGAACACAGTTCCACCCATCAACAGAAAATTGGATTAAGATTTACTGAACATGGCCCTGCCCATCAGAACAAGACCCAGTATCCCTCTCGGTCAGTCTATCCCATCAGGAAGCTTTCATAGGCCTCTTATCCTTCTCCATCAGAGGGCAGATAGACTGAAAAACACCATCACAGAAAACTAACCAATCTAATCACAACGACCACAGCCTTGTCTAACTCAAGAAAACTATGAGCCATGCTGTGTAGGGCCACCCAAAATGGTCGGGTCCTGGTGGAGAGTTCTGACAAAATGTGGTCCACTGGAGAAGGGAATGGCAAACCACTTCAGTATTCCTGCCTTGAGAAGCCCATGAACAGTATAAAAAGGCAAAAAAGATAGGACACTGAAAGATGAACTCCCCAGGTCAGTAGGTGCCCAATATGCTACTGAAGATCAGTGGAGAAATAACTCCAGAAAGAATGAAGAGACAGCCAAAGCAAAAACAACACACAGTTGTGGATGTGACTGGTGATAGAAGCAAGGTCTGACACTGTAAAGAGCAATATTGCATAGGAACCTTGAATGTTAGGTCCATGAATCAAGGCAAATTGGAAGTGATCAAACAGAAGATGGCAAGAGTGAACGTCAACATTTTAGGAATCAGAGAAATAAAATGGACTGGAATGGGTGAATTTAACTCAGATGACCATCATATCTACTCCCATGGGCAAGAATCACTTAGAAGAAATGGAGTAGCCATCATAGTCAACAAAAGAGTTGAAAATGCAGTACTTGCCTTGGGTGGAGTCTCAAAAACAACAGAATGATCTCTGTTTGTTTCCAAGGCAAACCATTCAGCATCACAGTAATCCAAGTCTATGCCCCGACCAGTAATGCTGAAGAAGCTGAACGGTTCTATGAAGACCTATAAGACCTTCTAGAATTAACACCCAGAAAAGATGTCTTTTTCATTACAGGGGACTGGAATGCAAAAGTAGGAAGTCAAGAAACACTTGGACCAACAGGCAAATTTGACCTTGGAGTACAGAATGAAGCAGGGCAAAGGCTAATAGAGTTTTACCAAGAGAATGCACTGGTCATAGCAAACACCCTCTTGCAACAACACAAGAGAAGACTCTACACATGGACACCACCAGATGGTCAACACCAAAATCAGATTGATTATATTCTTTGCAGCCAAAGATAGAGAAGCTCTATACAGTCAGCAAAAACAAGACCAGGAGCTGACTGTGGCTCAGATCATCGCCTCCTTATTGCCAACTTCAGAATTAAATTGAAGAAAGTAGGGAAAACCACTAGACCATTCAGGTATGATCTAAATCAAATCCCTAACAATTATACAGTGAAAGTGAGAAATTGATTTGACCGACTAGATCTGATAGACAAGAATGCCTGATGAACTATGGATGGAGGTTTGTGACATTATACAGGAGACAGGGATCAAGACCATCCTCAAGAAAAAGAAATGCAAAAAAGCAAAATGGCTGTCTGAGTAGGGCTTACAAATAGCTGTGAAAAGAAGAGAAGTGAAAAGCAAAGGAGAAAATGAAAGATATACATATTTGAATGCAGAGTTCCAAAGAATAGCATGGAGAGATAAGAAAGCCTTCCTCAGTGATCATTGCAAAGAAATAGAGGAAAACAACAGAATGGGAAAGACTAGAGATCTCTTCAAGAAAATTAGAGATACCAAGGGAACATTTCATGCAAAGATGGGCACAATAAATGACGGAAATGATATGGACCTAACAGAAGCAGAAGATATTAAGAAGAGGTGGCAAGAATACACAGAAGAACTATACAAAAAAGATCTTCATGACCAAGATAATTACAATGGTGTGATCACTCATCTAGAGTAAGACATTCTGGAATGTGAAGTCATGTGGGCCTTAGAAAGCATCACTACGAACAAAGCTAGTGGAGGTGAAGGAATTTTAGTTGAGCTATTTCAAATCCTAAATGATGATGCTGTGAAAGTGCTGCACTCAATATGCCAGCAAATTTGGAAAACTCAGCAGTGGCCACAGGACTAGAAAAGGTCAGTTTTCATTCCAATCCCAAAAAAGGCAGTGCCAGGGAATGCCAAAACTACCGCACAATTGCACTCATCTCACACACTAGCAAAGTAATGCTCAAAATTCTTTAAACCAGACTTCAACAATACATGAATCTTGAACTCCCAGATGTTCAAGCTGGTTTTAGAAAAGGCAGAGAAACCAGAGATCAAATTGTGAAAGTCTGCTGGATCATCAATAAAACAAGAGAATTCCAGAAGAACATCTACTTCTGCCTCGCTGTCTGTGCCAAAGCCTTTGACTGTGTGGATCATGATAAACTGTGGAAAATTCTTAAAGAGATGGGAATACAGACTACCTGACCTGCTTTAGAGAATTCTGTATGCAGATCAGGAAGCAACAGTTAGAACTGGACAAGGAACAACAGACTGGTTCCAAATAGGAAAAGGAATACATCAAGGCTGTATATTGTCACATGCTTACTTAACTTATATGCAGATTGTATCATGAGAAATACTGGGCTGGATGAAGTTCAAGCTGGAATCAAGATTGGTGGGAGAAATATCAATAACCTCAGATATGCAGATGACACTACCCTTATGGCAGCAAATGAAGAAGAACTAAAGAGCTTCTTGATAAAAGTGAAAGAAGAGAATGAAAAAGTTGGCTTAAAGCTCAACATTCAGAAAACTTAGATCATGGCATTTGGTCCTGTCACTTCATGGCAAATACATGGAGAAACAGTGCAAACAGTGGCAGACTTTATTTTGGGGGGCTCCAAAATCACTGCATATGGTGACCGCCACCATGTAATAAAAAAATGTTTATTCTTTGGAAGAAAAGTTATGACCATCCTAGACAACATGTTAAAAAGCAGAGACAATACTTTGCCAACAAAGGTCTGTCTGGTCAAGGCTATGGTTTTTCCAGTGGTCATGTATGGATGTGAAAGTTGGACTATAAAGAAAGCTGAGCACTGAAGAATTGATGCTTTTGAACTGTGGTGTTGGAGAAGACACTTGAGAGTCCCTTGGGCTGCAAGGATTTCCATCCAGTCCATCCTAAACGAAATCAGTCCTGAATATTCATTGGAAGGACTGATGTTAAAGCTGAAACTCCAATACTTTGGCCACCTGATGCAAAGAGCTGACTCATTTGAAAAGACCCTGATGCTGGGAAAGATAGAAGGCAGGAGGAGAAGGGGATGACAGAGGATGAGATGGTTGGATAGCATCACCGATTCAATGGACATGAGTTTGAGTAATCTCTGGGAGTTGGTGATGGACAGGGAGCCCTGGCATACTGCAGCCCATGGAGTCCCAAAAGTTGGACACAATTTAGCAACTGAACAGAACTGACCTGAACATATATTTATATATCCCGTCCCTCCTCTACCTTCTGCTCTGCATCCCATCTATCTGGGTCACCACTGAGCACTGAGCTGAGCTCCCTGTGCTATCCAATAGGTTCCCACTATCCGTTTTGTACATTATAGTGTATATACATCAGTTCTGATCTCCCAGTGTTTCCCACCCTCTACTTTCCCCACTGTGTCCACAGTCCATTCCTTGTACCTGTGTCTCTGTTCTTCCCCTGGAAATACGTCCAGGTATGTGTACATTAATGCATACTTTTGCTCACCTGTGTCTTTAGCCAAAGACAGTTCCCCCTTTTGTCTCTCTATCCCATTCCTTTTTTTTTTTTTTAATACAACGCTATTCTGGGAACAGTTATCCCTTCCATCTCCTGCACCATTGTGTTTTCTCTCTCTTGGATCATACTGGTCCCCATACAAACATTTGCTTCTTTTAGTAAAAAAATGAAGTTTTTGACACCCCCCCCTTATCTCCAGGTAGTGACATAGTTTATTTTCTATACTTTATAAAACTCCTTGAGGGAATTTCCATTCCTTTTCATATCCAAAGGAATTCTGAACATAGTCTTAAAGTCAGATTTTCCCTTTCACAACCCAGCAAAAAAAAAGTCTTCATCATTAAGGATGTCATTCAACATCTCTTCTCTGATACATGGCTTCCCAGTCCTCTTTATCGTTTGTCACCTATCAGCAGCAATAGACAGGATTAATCATTCCTCCTTGAAACCACTGCTTTATTTTGGCTTCTATTATACCACACTCATCTGGTTTCTCTTTTAACTTTCTGTCTTCTCCTTCTTAGTAACTTTTAACATTCTCCTCATCACATGATGTCTATTCCAAGTGTCATGACTCACTTCTTGGATCAATTTGTTCTGTAGTCAAACTCACTTCTTTGATGATATTATCCAACCTTATGGCTTTAAAGATGGTCTTTAGGTTGACCTCTCATGATCCAACTGCCAACTGGATAGGATGGCCAAATTTGTCCAGTAAAATATAAGACATCCAGTAATGCTGGGAGGGATTGGGGGCAGGAGGAGAAGGGGACGACAGAGGATGAGATGGCTGGATGCATCACTGACTCGATGGACGTGAGTCTGAGTGAACTCCGGGAGTTGGTGATGGACAGGGAGGCCTGGCATGCTGCGATTCATGGGGTTGCAAAGAGTCAGACACGAGTGAGAGACTGAACTGAACTGAACTGAATATTAGAATTTCTGACAGTGGATAATTTTTTTAGTACAAGTGTGTGTCATAAAATATTTGTTTTGTATTTATCTAAAATTCTAGCTTAACTGGGTGTCCCATGTTTTATCTGACACTCCACCACCTAATACCTCTGTGTCTCCACCTGGATGTGCTGGAGTCATCTCAAAAATAAAACATCACAACTGAGCTCTAGACACTCCTCCTATACCAAGCCACCTTGCAGTAGTCCCCTCCAGCTCCATAAAAGGCAACTACATTATTCTAATTGCTCAAATCAAAAACATGATGGTCATGTAAACACATGTATTTTTCTCACATCACAGCTAATTTATCATGACATCCTATTGGATCTAACCTCGAATACTACATATTCAGAATTTGACCTTTTCTTATGACCTTGCCATCACCACCACCTCTTGTCTCCTAATAGTTCAGTTCATTTGCTCAGTCATGTCAGACTCTTAGCGACCCTGTGGACTACAGCATGCCAGGCTTCCCTGTCCATCACTAACTCCCGAAGCTTGCTCACACAAACTCATGTCCATTGAGTCAGTGATGCCATCCAACCATCTCACCCTCTGTTGTCCCCTTCTAATAGGTCTAAAATGTTGTCTGCCTCCTAATGGATCTCTCTGAAAGTAAAAATGTGAGTGGCTCAGTTGTGTTTGACTCTGTGACACCATGGACTGTAGCCCACCAGGCTCCTTTGTCGATGGGATTTCCCAGGCAAGAATATTGGAGTGGGTTACCATTTCCTTCACCAGGTATCTTCCTGACCCAGGTATCAAACCTGGATCTCCTGCTTTGGAAGGAAAATTCTTTATCTAAATCTCATCTAGATAGCTTTAAAAAAAAACTTCTTTACAATTAAAACTCTCAGTTCAGTTCAGTCGTTCAGTCGTGTCCAACTCTTTGCGACCCCATGAATCGCAGCACGCCAGGCCTCCCTGTTCAT
>SJYT01078769.1:23164-52989 GCA_006410635.1 Cephalophus harveyi
TGTTGCTTCCTGACCTGCATACAGATTTCTCAAGAGGCAGGTTAGGTGGTCTGGTATTCCCATCTCTTTCAGAATTTTCCACAGTTTATTGTGATCCACACAGTCAAAGGCTTTGGCATAGTCAATAAAGCAGAAGTAGATGTTTTTCTGGAACTCTCTTGCTTTTCCATGATGCAGCAGATGTTGGCAATTTGATCTCTGGTTCCTCTGCCTTTTCTAAAGCCAGCTTGAACATCAGGGAGTTCATGGTTCACGTATTGCTGAAGCCTGGCTTGGAGGATTTTGAGCATTACTTTACTAGCACGTGAGATGAGTGCAATTGTGTGGTAGTTTGAGCATTCTTTGGCATTGCCTTTCTTTGGAATTGGAATGAAAACTGACAAAGATTTTTCTTCTAAGACTGATAATAAGTGACTAATAAGCCACTCTTCTGTAGCCTGTATTTGTGACCCTGAAGTTATGACATACTTTAGGGAATATACCAAAAAGTCCTGACAACATAGCCAAAGGCTGGACTCTTGGAAGTGGAAGTGTGCTCAGTCGTGTCCGACTCTTTGCAACCCCATGGACTTTAGCCTACCAGGCTCCTCTGTCCATGGGATTTTCCAGGCGACAGTACTGGAGTGGTTTGCCATTTCCTTCTCCAGGGGATCTTCCCGACCCGGGGATCGAACCCAGGTCTCCTGCATTAAAAAGGTTTAAAATTTTTAAGAGAGCAACACTCAATAGCTAGTAAATGGTTGGAGTTTTTCCTCCTGTTTCCTGCACAATAATGATAGATGACATTTACTGACCATTTATCAGTTTCAGACCCAGTTCAAAGGGTTTTATGTGAGTCCATGCTTGTCTATCCCCATTTCCACTTGAGGAACAGAAACTGTCAGTGACTCTCCTGGGGGCCAAGAGCACTGTCTTGGAGTCCATCACACAACACAAAATTCAGGCAGATCAGGGATGTCTCACTTGGCTTATCTAGAATCCTTTTTTTCTTCTGGAAGCTAGAGGCACAGCTCGTCCATGCTATTTTAGTTATATGGAGTTCTTATTTCTCTTAAAAATTTCTTCTTGCAATAGTTTACTTCTGTCCTTATGTCATCAGAGAAAGAGATATCAATGATTGAGCCTGAAAATATAAATCAGTGAATGAAAATTCATAAACTCATACCCACACACATTCCCAGAGTTTGAAAAGGCTATTATGCTGACATCAACAATCCCAGCCTGCAGAGACATGTTTGAAAGATTAGAACTCAGTAATTACGCTTTTCTGTGACTCCTTGAAATTATGTTGGTTAAACAGCGCCACTGTATTCTGAAGCCCAACGGTTATTACTGATGAGTTAAATATTATGGCTTAGTATTATGTGTGTGGGGGGGTGATGGTGAATCTCTCAAATGGTGCTTAAGAGGATTATGCAGCTGTCCTGTGTCTCATTTGGAATCCCACAGTCCCAAGAAGAAGGTTGGCAGAAACCCGCGATGGAATCCACCCACCCAGGAGCCCTGCATTCCTCATATCTTTTACTGGCCACACAGAAGGGACTTTTCCAACCTGAACAAAAGACAGTAAGTGAACGTTCGAATCAGCAATGATGAGTCAGCCGTTCTGGAGCCTAATCCCCACCGTGCTCCTCATCTAGCCACAGGAAAGGTAAATCTTCGTTGAGGGCCCCTGGATTTCTCAGTGAGAGTAGCTCACAGCTGTTTATCTATCATCTCATGTGGTGACTTCAGAATACAGTGGCAGTGGTCCTGGGGACATTTGGCTTCCCTCTCAGACAGGCTTTGTTTACTTTTAATAAAAGATACTAAATTAAATAAAGCCAATTTGTCTGGATATAATTTCACTCAAGAGGTCTAAAAGAGAAAGTCTTGTTTGATGTCAAAATATCACCTTGGTTCCTTTACAGCAGAAATGGCAAATTAATCTTTTGTTTTTCATAATAGCAAAACAGCTGACTGTTTTTTGTTAACTTTTCAGTTAACAGAGGATGACTATATATTAACTAGACTTAATTACCTGTCTTTTACTTTTTAACTAAACTGAACACATCCCCTATTATTTTTTTCATCTTAAGGTAAAACTACCAAAAATTGGAGAGTGATTCTCAACATCTTTGTTTCTAGTGAAAAAAGTTTTGGTAGTATCCATGAGGAGACTAAAAATGTCACAATCATACTAAACAAGGCATCCTATTTAGACAGACATTATGGATACATCATAACACTACGTATGCTTATTGCGCTTGTCACTTCTTTACCATTCAACACTGTTGGTGTTTAGAAAGAAATGTTTGCTGCCCTGACCACACTCACTAAAGAGCTCATAAGGCAAAGTCCTTGCAAAGGTTACTTGCAATATTCATCAAATATTTCCTGTACTAAAATATATGCATCTCTAGACCAAAGCAAGTATTTCCCTTGCTTCAGCATTTACTCTAATAGACATTACTATAGAATTTATACTCAGTTATAGCAAACTGTTTTATGTGTAATGAGAAGAAAAATGCATTCTAGCATGAGAATGTCTTTTCAAAAGTATGATTGCATTAAAACATGTCAACAAACTCTTTGATACTTCTCCCTTCAAGGTGTGGAACTCAATTTGCCTTCCCTAGATATTGGGCTATAAATATTGACTTGCTCCTAACAAATAGAATTTTGCAGAAGTGACAGTGTGCAACTTCCAATAAGAGGGTATAAATGGCACTGAGGTTTCCTCTCTAGAATTACCGTCTCTAGTGAAAATTGGATGCCATTCTGTGGTGCTACTCTGACAGACATATGGAAAAGTCCATGTTGTGAGGACTGGAGCCTCCTGGCAACTGAGCCCAACGAACTGAGGCCTCCTACCAACATCCTTGTGAGGCAGCCATCTTGGAAATACATCCTTCATCCCCAGTCGAGCCTTCAGATGACTATAGCTTTCGAGGCTGTCTCCATAGCAACCTCATGAGCCAAACCCACCAGATAACCTGCTCCTGAATTCTTGACCCACAGAAATGGTGAGATAATGTTTTTTGTCTTAAGCTACTAGTTTGGGGGAGTAATTTTTTTACATAGTTGGGCTTTCCCAGTAGCTCAGTGGTAAAGAATCCCCTGCAGTTCAGGAGACCCCAGAGATGTGGTTTCTATCCCTGGGTTGGGAAGATCCTCTGGAGGAGAGAATGTTAATAGGTAGCTAATACAGGTAAGAAATAGACTTTGTTCAAGAAAATACATTAAAAAACACTTGGAGTAAAAGATAAAATCCTGAAGGCATGGATTGGTGTCCAAGCCCAGGAAGCCAGTAGTGACTGTTGATTTACTCTGTGTGGAAAAAGTAAAGGGAGTTTGTTAGAGAGAGGAGAAGGGAAGGGAAGAAAGAGAGTAGCCAGTAAAACACCTAGAGGCCATGCAATCCATAGGGAAGGGCGAATGAGAAACCTCGGTGCTTGGAAGTAGAAAGGATTTTTAAGAATTGGAATACATGATATGATTTTAGGCTTTGGTGTGTGTGTGTATGTATGTGCATGTGGATATACATATTTATGTGTGTACTTGGAAATCAAGGACATTCAAGATTAGGAGTGAGCAAAGATGAATGTGGAAATAAATGCCCCTATTTGCGTATTTAAACCTCAGGGAGCTATTTGGGTTTCCATATCATATTTTGCTTAAATTTCAAGAGCCATAGAGGTCTTTAATTATGAAAACATTCAACAAGCGTTAATGACCCTCCTACAAATGATTTTCCCTAGACTGAGACATATCAACAGAAATCAGGTCAATAGTTATGTCATAATATTGCAGAGATCAATATTTTTCTTCTTAACGTCATTCCATGATGTCAGAGGAGTAAGCCTCAATTGACAGGTTAGTGGACTAGACTAAGTGTGTTCTCTTCTGATCCACCTGTCTCTCCTTTCATTCACTTTCTCTCTAAGCCTTTTCATCTCCAAATAATTTTCACCAAAAATGCTCATTTTGCATCTCATTGAAATAGACCTGTGTGGTTTTATTCTAGAAATACCATAAACTTTGCAGTCAGATATATTGAGGTTTACCCCTAGTTTCCTTGGTGGCTCAGATGGTAAAGACTTTGTCTGCAACGTGGGAGACCCAGTTTCAATCCTTGGTTCAGGAAGAGTCCATGGAGGAGGAAATGGCAACCCACTCCAGTATTCTTGCCTGGAAAACCCCTTGAACAGAGGAGTATAGGGGGCTACAGTCCATGGGGTCACAAAGAGTCCGACACAACTGAGCAACCAACACTTTCACTTTCTCTTTCATATTTGGGTTTAAGTCCTAGTTCACCTGAAAGCTACTATAGCATCTTAAATAACAATTATTAATTACCTCTCAGCCTTATGTCTTCTTCACATAATATGTGATTTCTGATATTTATATGGTCCTTTTAACTCAGAGGGTAAAGCGTCTGCCTGCAATGCAGGAGACCTGGATTTGATCCCTGGGTCAGGAAGATTCCCTGGAGAAGGCAATGGCACCCCATTCCAGTACTCTTGCCTGGAAAATCCCATGGACAGAGGAGCCTGGTAGGCTGCAGTTCATGGGGTCACAAAGAGTCGGACACGACTGAGTGACTTCACTTTCACTTTCACTTTAAATATTAAGTGAAATAATGTATATAAAAACTTTGCTCAGGGCTTAGCCACAACTGGAAATTTGTGGACTGAAAGAAATGGTTGTTCTTGTTATATGATTATACCTTAAGACTTGGCCTTGGCTACTTGCCTCTACTAAAATATAAGCTGATAAAAGTGTAAATTACTATTGTTGAGGAATTATCCTGGAACCTCAGGATGCCTGGCAATGAATCTCCCGAAATTTGAGGCTCTGTGTCTATTAGGACAGGAGAGAGGGTTTTCTACTCTCTTAGTGGAATATAGCTTGTCTTTGAACTCAACCACTGAACCCAACTTTCCAAGGGAATGGCAGAAGCCAGAAGGAGGCCTCCTTTCTGCCAGTCAGCAAGAAGACTCTGCTCATGAGATCACCAGGCGCAAACACCTCGTGCTCACAGACAACTGCTTCTACTCAGACTTTGTGGTGCCAGAGACCTGACTGTTGACTAATAGACATACACAAGGCCGTTCTCACTGTAAAAAATATGACCAGGGACCATGCTTCCTATGGAGCACAACCCTATTGTGTGTCCAAGAGTATCCTGAGGGCTTCTCTGGGAGATTGTGAGAGAATGGGGATTGTGATCCTCCTTAATGATTTTTTGACTTTTGCATTTCCCCAATAAAGTCTGACTTCAACATCCAGACTACATTACACTGCAATATTTGCCATCACACATCTTGCCCATATTGAACAAAACAGATAAAAATACTTGTCATTGGAGTGTATATTTGATTGGGAAAGAGAAAAATAAAAAATAAAGTTAATGAATAAGCAAAATGTTCTATATGTTTGTGTAAAATATATACATATTTCAAAGCTATTTGTGAAGTGAAAATATGTATTAGATGAAGTTAAATGCTGTGAAGAAAAGAGGAGTGAGAAGATAGACGTATCACCAGAGATGTCATCTCTAGTCATCTTCCTACAGAAAGATCACTGTAGTCAATTACAGGTGATGGATGGAATAGAAATAAGATTGGCACCAGAGAGATTTGGTAGAAGACCATTGAAGTCATTTAGACAAAAAAAAAATAAGGACAGGTAATATTTTGGCATCTTACCAATAGCAAACACCCTCTTCCAGCAACACAAGAGAAGACTCTACACATGGACATCACCAGATGGTCAACACTGAAATCAGATTGATTATATTCCTTGCAGCCAAAGATGGAGGAGCTCTATACAGTCAACAAAAACAAGACCAGGAGCTGACTGTGGCTCAGATCATGAACTCCTTATTACCAAATTCAGACTCAAATTGAAGAAAGTAGGGAAAACCGCTAGACCATTCAGGTATGACCTAAATCAAATCCCTTATGATTATACAGTGGAAGTGAGAAATAGATTTAAGGGCCTAGATCTGATAGATAGAGTGCCTGATGAATTATGGAATGAGGTTCGTGACATTGTACAGGAGACAGGGATCAAGACCATCCCCATGAAAAAGAAATGCAAAAAAGCAAAATGGCTGTCTGGGGAGGCCTTACAAATAGCTGTGAAAAGAAGAGAGGTGAAAAGCAAAGGAGAAAAGGAAAGATATAAGCACCTGAATGCAGAGTTCCAAAGAATAGCAAGAAGAGATAAGAAAGCCTTCTTCAGTGATCAATGCAAAGAAATAGAGGAAAAGAACAGAATGGGAAAGACTAGAGATCTCTTCAAGAAAATTAGAGATACCAAGGGAACATTTCATGCAAAGATGGGCTCGATAGAGGACAGAAATGGTATGGACCTAACAGAAGCAGAAGATATTAAGAAGAGGTGGCAAGAATACACAGAAGAACTGTACAACTCATCAGCTCATGATAAACATTAAATAAGTTGATGCTTAAAATTAGAATTTCAAGTTTCAAGCACAGAAGTAAAGTTATTAATGTCAGCTGCTATTACTGGCTAATATTTTGGAAGCTGTTTCCCATCTCAATTCTTTATAATTTTTTGCATACTTAATCTTGCTAATTACTTCAAGAGTTCAATAATGCTAGTTGGATGGACAGATGAATAAATGAATGAATGAATTACCATTATATATTAATATTAATATTATCAATAAGCTCTACTAATTTAAAATCAAAGATATTTTACAATTTCTTTTTAAAATATTTAAAGACTTATACTTGTGAATCATTATCATTTACTCACAAATCTGCCATTTGGCATAGGAGGAAATTGTAATGGAGTCCATTTTGCCTATGATAAAACTTAGCAGGTGCAGGTTCAATCCCTCTGTCATGAAGACTCCCTGGTGGAACAGATGGCAACTCACTCCAGTATTATTGCCTGGGAAATCCCATGAATAGAGGAGCCTGGCAGGCTGCAGTCCATGGGGTCACAAAAAGTTGGACACAACTGAGAAACTGAGCACACACATACAAAACTCATATGTCTTCTTTTCTGAAGGACAATTAATGATGAATAGGGAAATGTTACATGCCAAAGAGTCTGTTCTAAAAGGCTTAAGGCAGAATCTTTAAATCTGAAAATAATTCTCAGGCAACATTTCAAAATGAAAAACCATTCACTTTGACACTGGAGACCTGACTTTTGCAGCCCTTAAAATGATTCAACAACTGATATTTGGACTAGATATCTTTGTATGATTTGTTTTTATGAGTGCCATGGATAAGAATATTTACTATGAAAAAAGGAATCCTCAGATAATTATGTCTATTTAACTTTTATAGGAAAATTTGTTATGGCATTGCACTTATTTTAATATATTTACTTGTTTTGTATACCTGCTTTATCAAATAATTTTTAAAAACAACTGTTTCAAAATAATACATGAGGATAAATGTAGCATGATTGAAATATCTGATACAAAGTATGGAAAAACAAGCAGTAGATTGAGTACTATTTCTACTATCAAACAGCTGTTTAAATGCTTGAAAATCATCACTTTAGCTAACAGAACCTCTGTTTTTATATTTTTAAATGACTGAACTAGTTAGTATAATCTTAATTCCAGCTAATAGAAAATATCACTGAAATTAGATTAAACAAATGTAGGGAATTTAGTTGTTCACATACCTGTAAATTTCACACGGCATAGAGCTTCAGATGAGGCTTTTTAAACAGTTAAACAATGGCATGTAACAGTAGTTTTCTTGCCTCTTTTATGAAATTAAGGGTAAAACTGATACCCTTACTTCCAGTGAAGTGATTTTATCTGTTTGGGAGTCCTCATAGACTCATAGTGGCAAAATAAGTTTTAGACACTCATCTTCTCATACTGTATTCTTAGAATGGACATTTTTTTTCCCTCTGGAATCTAGACAGTTTCTTTGGACTCAGACAATAATTCTAATCATATTTTTTTAGTAATCTTTTTGCCTACCTGTGGTGGATTAAAGAAGGCCACAAGTACTTTGAAAGCAAGTCCCAAGAGTTGGTGATGGACAGGGAAGCCTGACATACTGCAGAGCATGCGGTCACCAAAGAGTTAGACATGACTGAGTGACTGAACTGAACTGAACAAATAAGTACTTTGACATTGCTTCCACTGAAAAATGAGATTTATGTCTTTGTTCCTTAAATCAGCAGTAGAAGCTCTGTGACTCCTTTGATCAGTAGAATTGTACAAGTGATACTGACCCAAGTTCTGGTACCGGTCAAGAAAATACTTGCAGTTTCCATTTCTTATGACTTGTAATACTCATTCTTAGATCCAGCTGCCATACTATAAGTAAGCCCAACTAGCAAAAGGTCCACATGAAGAGGACTTGAGGGCTGCTGACAGCCTTGACTGAACTACCAGACAATGCCCAACAACAACTTTGCCACAAAATTGGGAAATTATTTTGGAAGTGGATCCTTCAGCCTTAATTGATATGTCCCAGCTACTGTTGTATGGAACAATTAAAGTCATCCATTATGAACTTTACCTACTTGCAGATCTGTGACTAAAATAAATTACTGCTGTTTCTCTAATCACCAGTGAGTTTTGGACAGGTTTGTGTTATAGCAATTCACTAGAACACCACTCTGTCAATAACATAAACTTCAATATTTTTTCCTAATTGTATATGTTTCCTCCTGATATATGATGCAGTAACTTCCCTGAGTGGTGTTAGAATAGCATTTTAATTGTCAACTTCAACATTTATTGATATAATGTTTGATAACATTAGCTTATTTTATTTTCTATGGAAGAAACCAAGAGATTTATTTTTATGTTCACTATGTTTGCTTCAAAATGACTTTGTTGTACCTTGTACTTGCATCTATTGTTCAAATGTATAGAATAAAACATAATAAGAATTGAATGATTTTTATACAGCATGTAATTTGGGTTGCCTCTATAATATGTGGGACCTTGGACAAAACTTTCTGTGGCAGTCTTATCTACATAAACAGTTTAAGCACCTATACTAATGTCTTCAGCACCATACTGTTGACACAGTCTTGCATGATATTGTGAAGAGATGTTTTGCTGCTAAGGTTAACCTGGCGCAAGGCCCTAGAACAATATCAAAGGCGTGAGTCTTCAAGTTTCCAGGAGTATTTGACCAATTCACACATGAGAGAAGTATTGAAGAGCTCTCCAAGGCCCACATGGACCCCAGGTGACATCTGGGAAATACTATCCAACAGCCTATTCTATCCCAGAAAACAGAGGTGAGCTTAGAAAATTTCAAGGAAGGTATTCTAAAACATGGAGTCCCAGGGGCATAGGACCTCAGGCAGAGGCCCCACTAGCCCATGTCTCAGAGCAGAACATATATTCTTCCTTTGAAAGACTGTGTGGAAGTATGTATTCTGTTGCTCTTTTATTTTATATAGCTCTCTATTCTGTCAAATCATTGAAGAACTACCTGGTCTTGATACTGTCATGTCTTGTAAATCCTGATTGATCCGTCATTTTTAAAAATATCTTAAGGGAAATTATTTTATTCACCTATGTAAAATGTGAATAAATTTTGAATGCAATTCACTTTACTTAAAATAACATATACAAAAGTATTAGATAAGAGGTGAGGTGAAGTCACTCAGTCGTGTCCGACTCTTTGTGACCCCATGGACTGTAACCTACTAGGCTTCTCTGTCCATGGGATTCTCCAGGCAAGAATACTGGAGTAGATTGCCATTTCCTTCTCCAGAGGATCTTCCCGACCCAGGGATCGAACCCTAAGAAGCAACCATAAAAAAAGATCCGAAACCTTCTGTAATATTACCTTATTACAACACATAACAATAATGCTTGCTATTTTGCAACAAACCAATATTCCACCCCAGAACATGCAGGAACAGATGTATATTAACCTTGCCTGGCATCAACTGAGCCTGGAACTAAAGAATGGAGCAGTGTCCCTGTTTACAAAAGTTGGAAGATAGATGTATGTTCAAACCTAAGGCTAAAAAAATCATTAGAGAGCCATAAACTTCTAACCATGCATGTACAAGCCATTTAAAAGTGTGAGCAGAGACAGCAAAGCATATTTATTTCAAGGATTATGTTACTATGAGTGAACTTTCTGATACAATTAGTGCATTTATATTATTCAAATAGTTAATATTGGTAACTGGGATATATGGAGGACCATGCCTTATTAACATTAAAAATTACTAATATATATATATATATATATATATTTAAAAATTCAAGCTAAACAGCTGTGTATTGTCCTATGTACCCCTTTACAATTTTCAGAATTTAATCTGAATTATTCTGTAAAGTATATCAGATACTATCAGATTCTAAAAAGACTGTTAATCCCCTTGATACATTGAAGGGCATTAGTTTGAAAAATCCGCTAAGTGTCCTATTCTTTCCACTTGAAGTTCTTGAACAGGGAACATGGACATCTCCACAAAATACCTTTCAGAGAGAAAATTCAACAAACCATAAAAATAGTCTAATGTCAGGAGTTCTAATTTATTTTCTAAGTTTTGTTACAAACAGCCTGAGCAAAATGTTGAATTCGGTAGCATTCTGGTTGTGATTTACAACAGCTAAATAGGAATTATACTATTTAGATATTTAAGAGGCTTTTCTCATTTTCTACATCAGGTTCAATCATAAATGGCTTAATCAGCCAGAAGACATTACTGAATAAATTATATTAACTGCATAATAATAGAAAAAAGAGGGCAATATGGAAACAAACTAAACTGCTGTTTGGAAGGAACTAAGGTCATTCCCTTTAATTTCTTCGTTGATTTGTTGAAATTGTTGATGCAACCTCAATCAGTTTTTTTGTTCTGTTTTGTTTACCAGTTTCTCTTTACTTTAGGAAATATACGTATGTATTTTTTAAAGACAGATATAAAGGTTATACATATGTTAGGACAAGGATTCCAAACAACTATGTGAGCTTAGAATTTCAGTTCAGTTGTTCAGTTATATCTGACTCTTTATGATCACATGAACTGCAGCATGCCAGGGTTCCACGTTCATCAACAATTCCCGGAGCCTACTAAAATTCATGTCCATTGAGTCGGTGACACCATCCAACCATCTCATCCTCTGTCATCCCCTTCTCCTCCGCCTTCAATCTTTCCCTGCATCAGGGTCTTTTCCAATGAGTTGGTTCTTCACATCAGGTGGCCAAAGGATTGGAGTTTCAGTTTCAGCATCAGTTCTTCCAATGAATATTCAGAACTGATTTCCTTTAGGACGGACTGGCTGGATCTCCTTTCTGTCCAAGGAACTCTCAAGAGTCTTCTCCAACACCACAGTTCAAAAACATCAATTCTTTGGAGCTCAGCTTTCTTTATAGTCCAACTCTCACATCCATACATGACTACTGGAAAAACCATAGCTTTGACTAGATGGACCTTTGTTGGCAAAGTAATGTCTCTGCTTTTTAAATTGCACTCATCCCATATGCTAGTAAAGTAATGCTCAAAATTCTCCAAGCCAGGCTTCAGCAATACGTGAACCATGAACTTCCAGATTTTCAAGCTGATTTTCGAAAAGACAGATGAACCAGAGATCAAATTGCCAACATCTACTGGATCATCAAAAGAGCAAGAGAGTTCCAGAAAAACATCTATTTCTGCTTTATTGACTATGCCAAAGCCTTTCACTGTGGGGATCACAATAAACTGTGGAAAATTCTTCAAGAGATGGGAATACCACACCACCTAACCTGCCTCTTGAGAAACCTATATGCAGGTCAGGAAGCAACAGTTAGAACTAGACTTGGAACAACAGACTGGTTCCAAATAGGAAAAGGAGTACATCAAGGCTGTATATTGTCACCCTGCTTATTTAACTTATATGCAGAGTGCATCATGAGAAACTCTGGGCTGGAAGAAGCACAGTGCCTTTCTTTGGGACTGGAATGAAAACTGACCTTTTCCAGTCCTGTGACCACTGCTGAGTTTTCCAGATTTGCTGGCATATTGAGTGTAGCACTTTCACAGAATCATCTTTCAGGATTTGAAATAGCTCAACTGGAATTCCATCACCTCCACTTGCTTTGTTTGTAGTGATGCTTCCTAAGGCCCACTTGACTTCACATTCCAGGATGTCTGGCTCTAGGGAGCGATCATACCATCATGGTTATCTGGGTTGTTAAGATCTTTTTTGTATAGTTCATCTGTGTATTCTTAATATCTTCCTTCTCTTAATATCTTCTGCTTCTGCTAGGTCCATACCATTTCTGTCCTTTATTGAACCCATTTTTGCATGAAATGTTCCCTTGGTATCCCTAATTTTCTTGAATAGATCTCTAATCTTTCTCATTCTATTGCTTTTCTCTATTTCTTTGCACTGATCACTGAGGAAGTCTTTCTTATCTCTCCTTGCTCTTCTTTGGAAATTTGCATTCAAATGTGTATATCTTTCCTTTTCTCCTTTGCTTTTTGTTTCTCTTCTTTTCACATCTATGAAGGCCTCCTCAGACAACCATTTTGACTTTTTGCATTTCTTTTTCTTGGGGATGGTCTTGATCCCTGCCTCATGTACAATGTCCCAACCTTTGTCCATAGTTCATCAGGCACTCTGTCTATCAGATCTAAATCTTGAATCTATTTCTCACTTCCACTGTATAATCGTAAGGGATTTGATTTAGGTCATACCTAAATGGTCTAGTAGTTTTCCATACTTTCTTCAATTTAATTCTGAATTTGGGGTTTAAGTCTGAACTCAGCAATAAGGAGTTCATAACCTGAGCCACAGTCAGATCCATGTCTTGTTTTTGCTGACTTTTTAGAGCTTCTCCTTCTTTGCCTGGAAAGAATATAATCAAAAGCTTTAAGATGGCAAAGGAATAGGACAAGAAGACCTCTTTCTCTGCCATAAATTCATCAAAAAGATCATTTGATTGCTGAGCAACTTCCACAAAACAACTTCTGAACACTGGCAGAGAACACCAGGTACCCAGAAAGGTAGCCAGTTCTCTTTGAAAGGAGGTAGGACAAAATATAAAAGACAAAAAGAGAGATAAAAGAGTTAGGGATGGTGACCTGTCCTGGGGAGGGAGTCCAGAAGGAGGAGAAGTTTCCACACAGTAGGAAACCCTCTCACAGTTGAGTCTGTGGGGAGTTTTGGAATCTTAGAAGGCAACATATCATAACCAGGACAAAACAAAACAAAAATCCTACTCAATACATGCCTATCACAACTGTGGAAAAGAAAAGTTTCCCGAGAAAGACTCTAACCTAACAACCTAAAGCGCAGCCTGGCCTGCACACAGAACAAAGGATTGAATGAATACCAAAAGAAAGCTAGCAGACTGTGTACTGTACCCTCTCCACCCGGAGGCATAGAGACAGGCTTGAGACACCAGAGCCAGAAGGCAAGGGGCTGCTATAGTCTCAGCCCCAGAGATGGCGTCTTCCACCAAACTGTGAGCTTAGAACTTAGGTCAGGTTAAAACTTCAATATAAGGGACCAAAAAACAAATACAGTATATAGTAAGCATAACATTATTTTCTTTGTCTTAACATCAGTCATGAACAAGATGATGCCATATTATGGAGAAAGTAAAAAGTAACCAGTTGATAAATATTAATGAGATAAAAGAAGTAACAATCCACAAGAATAGTTAGGAGTAGACAGAAGTAACATCATCATTCATTTGAAATATTACTTTTTGCAGGGAGTAACAGTGGAAAAGCGGCTATAATGATTCATTTGTGTTTCCAATTTTAAAGCAAAAAAAGGAACATAGAAATCATTTGTTCAAATATTTGTTATTTGTAAATACGTCTGTAATCCTAAAATGACTTATTCAAAATCACATTGCTTATTTCTCAGTAGTGCCAAGCCCATATTCCCAGGTCTTGTGGCTTTTGATGGAACAAGCGTTCTTTGCACCTCTCTTTGCTTCTTCTAAAATGAACACCTTGCACCTGAATTATTCTTTTCCTCTCTGAAGTTATTTTAACATTTGTTATTTGATGCTTACAGGTAAAATCATGACCCTCATTTTCCTTAGCTTATTTCTCTAACATTATCTTGCATTACTGTCCCTTTCTACTTTCTGCTTCATCCAAGCTAAATTCTCTTTGGTTTTTCATACTCACAATATAATTTCTCTTCTCTCTTATCTCCAGAAAAAGGCCTTTGTAAATGTTTCTTCTGCTTGGGACACCAATTTCCTTCCTTTTGTTCCATTATCCTCTTAGATTTTACTGTTCCTTTTGATATCATAAAGGAGGAGAATGCTTTTCAGTTCAAAATGCTTTGTCTTCTGGGGTTATAAAATTCTGGAGTGCTCTCTGCATCTCTTTGCTTGAGAGATTTGGTAGTTGTTGTCATAGACTTAATTTTTCTCTTTACCTTTCTCTAAATATTATTAATGGGAAATCCCTCTAAGAAAACTTAGATCACAATATACATCAGTAAACAAGATGATTACAGAGTGTGATGTGTACTACGAATATAATAAAGAAGATAGCAAGCTAGAAGAAGCTATGAAGCCACTTTGTATGTATAATCAAGGAAAGCATTACTGAGGGGATAATAGTCAGCTGAGAGCTGACTTCTGAAGAGGATCTGGCTGTGGAAAGGGCTAAAGGAAGAACGCTACAGACAAAGAAACAACACATGCACATGTTCCAAGGAGTTAAAGGAATGGATACATGTAAAACACCAAAGCCCAGTGAGGCTATAGGACACTGTATAGGAGAGAGTTAGAAGATAGGTTTGGTAAGGTAGCTAGATATCAAATCATATAGATCATTGTAGGCAGGATAAAGAGTTACCATTTTGTTGTAATCACCAAAAGATGTCAGCATCATATTTTAAACTGCAGAGGACCATCTGTCTTACATTATTTCCTTATTCCAAAGAATAGTTCGGATAGGAATTTAACATTAATGAACTTAGATGGAGAGAGTAATAGTAAACTATGTAATACATATCAAGAAATTATTATGATAATTCAGTCTGAAAAAAATTTTAAAGGGTAACTACCAAATCATAAAACTCTGAGATGGGTGAGAATTAGAAAGGGAGATATAAATTTAATATATAATGTCATTTTTTACTTCTAATAACATTTTTATATTTCTTTACATGAGTATATATCCATACATAAGTATCTCTGTGTATATAATAGTTGTACCATTTGTGTAACTTTATCTATATGAGTAAACAATAGAAATATGTCTTTACTTCCTAACTGTTTTCTTATTAACATGAAAAATGACATCAGGTGATTCCCAGTTATAAATTTACACAGTCTATATTCTTTAAACTGTTGGTTCAAAATATATGACACGTTAGAAGTACTGAGTATAATCATTTTGTGTGGCAGAGAAAATCATTTTAAAATAGAAATTGGATGTGGATAAAACATCCATCTAAATCAGTCAAATAAACATATAGATGGAAGTATTCAGGAAACTGAAGGGAGCATTAAATATTCCTAGTTGTAACTTTACTTTCATTGCCAGAAACTGGTTTTCTATCCATAACCTTATTTTCTGAAGGTGAAGTGAGGTGAAGTCGCTCAGTCGTGTCCGATTCTTTGTGACCCCATGGACTGTAACCTACTAGGCTTCTCTGTCCATGGGATTCTCCAGGCAAGAATACTGGAGTGGATTGCCATTTCCTTCTCCAGGGGATCTTCCCAACCCAGGGATTGAACCCAGGTCTCCCGCATTGGAGGCAGACGCTTTAACCTCTGAGCCACCAGGGAAGTCCACTAAGTATTTTTTCGTTGCTAGCTAATCAGAATGTCAAAGTCAAAATGTCAGTTGCTCAGATATGTCCAACTCTTTGTAACCCATGAACTATAGCTCACCAGGCTCCTCTCCATGGATTTCTCCAGGCAAGAATACTGGAGTGGGTAGTCATACCCTTCTCAAGGGATCTTCCTGACCCAAAGATTGAACCCCTGTCTCCCACATAGCAGGAAGATTCTTTACTATCTGAGCCATCAGGGAAGCCCCAATCAGAGTACAGGAGAGTATTATATGATCGTGGCAATTTCAATCATAGCAGGTAATAGTCATTAAAATGCTTATAAGACCATATATTGTAAAGAAGACAATCATACCTAATTGTCTTCACTTTTGATTGTCTCCTTGCATTATTTATGTACTGGTTTTGGAGAACAGTTTGTTAATATAAAATTATGGAAGGAAAATCCAGTTTCTGCTTAGAGAAATATCAGGGCCAGTGGTGTTATTAAGCCACAATAGAGCAAGCCACAAGTTTTGTTTTGATATTCACTTTAGTTATTTAGAAAGCAAAGGGCCCATTTACAAAGATATATAAGTAAAACAGGAGTTTTGTATATGTACTGATATAACTACCAAAAAAAATAAATAAATAAAAGACAACCTTCCATTGTGTCATTTTGTTTTGTCTCAAGGTATGTTTTCTTTAGGAATCCTTTGCTAATTTAAATCACTTAAGGTCAGTTCAAGTCAAATCAAGAGCAATCAGTGTAGCACTCTATTCTGCTTTGTGAATCTATATATATAAAACTTAGACTACATAGTTATAACAAAATTTATGTTATAAATGTTTGTTTTCCTATTTATTTAGTGTTATAAGATTGCAAGTAAGGAGACTCTAGTTGGATTCCTGGGTCTGGAAGACCCACTGGAGAAGAGATAGACTACCCACTCCAGTATTCTTGGTCTTCCCTGGTGGCTCAGCTGGTAAAGAATCTTCCTGCAATGTGGGAGACCTGGGTTCAATCCCTGGGTTGGGAAGATCCCCTGGAGAAGGAAAAGGCTAACCACTCCAATATTCTGGCTTGGAGAATTCCATGGACTGTATAGTCCATGGAGTAGCAAAGAGTTGGATTCGACTGAGTGACTTTCTCTTTCACTTTCATCTTGAATCTAAGTTGCTCAAGATTAAGGGCTTTTAATCCCCTGTACATCCCACAATGCTTTGCATAGTGAAAAGGCGGAAATTCAATAACTGCTTGTCCATCACCTTGCAGAGGAAACATTATCTCTCTGTTTGATATAAAAGTTTACCTTCTAATTTCCCCACAGAGAGGCAAAAAAGTGACATTTTCTGAGTCTCTTTCTATTATCTGTTTAAAGCACTTCAATTCGTATACTCCAGGATCTTTTCAATATGAGTCATTCTATCCTATGCTGACTAAGGTCCGTCTAGTCAAGGCTATGGTTTTTCCTGTGGTCATGGATGGATGTGAGAGTTGGACTGTGAAGAAGGCTGAGAGCCGAAGAATTGATGCTTTTGAACTGTGGTGTTGGAGAAGACTCTTGACAGTCCCTTGGACTGCAAGGAGATCCAACCAGTCCATTCTGAAGGAGACCAACCCTGGGATTTCTTTGGAAGGAATGATGCTAAAGCTGAAACTCCAGCACTTTGGCCACCTCATGAGAAGAGTTGACTCATTGGAAAAGACTCTGAGGCTGGGAGGGATTGGGGGCAGGAGGAGAAGGGGACGACCGAGGATGAGATGGCTGGATGGCATCACGGACTCGATGGACATGAGTCTGAGTGAACTCTGGGAGATGGTGATGAACAGGGAGGCCTGGCGTGCTGCGATTCATGGGGTCGCAAAGAGTCGGACACGACTGAGCAACTGAACTGAACTGAACTGATCCTATGTCTTTGTTGGACACACCTGCTAAGCTTTCCCTTCTCCTTTCCTTTCGTTCTCCCCCTCCCTCTCTCTCTTTTCCTTCCACATTTCTTTTTTTTTAATCTCATAAGATCCAAAAGTCCTCTTTAAGGGAAAATGGGAGAAAAACACTCTTAATGCTGTATTTTTTTATTCAAACATTCAAATTTTATAGCTGTATGACAGAGTTTGTTTAAAGTAAAAGATGTTTTCTTTATTCACAGCAAGGTGTTTTTGTTTGTTTGTTTGTTTCTATTTACAGATACACACATACTTGAATGGAAAGATCTCATGAAAATTGTATGGAAGACTTTAAAAATTTACCCATACCCTCAACAAGAGAAACCTTAAAATACTAAAGTTCAGATTTTACTTTAAGTAATTCAAATTCAACTTTTTTAATTATAACATCTAATAGCATGTTTTCATTGTCATTTCTTGATGTCTAGTACTATTTTACTTACCAACTAGATTTTGAAAGAGCATCATAGAAATGGACTTCAATCTTGATTAAACCTTAGATTTAATTATTTAATTTCCTCTGATAAAAGATTAAAAACTGATATTCAAGAAAGTTATGTGACTTTCATCATTTTAATACATGGTGCCATCCTACAAGAATTTCAATATATATAAGGAGAGGCAATAAGCTTTTATACATAAAATGCATGTATTGTTGTAGTTTCTTGAGTCACATCTGACTCTTTAGCCATCCCATGGTCTGTGGCCCACCAATCTCCTCTTTCCAGGCAAGAATACAGAAGTGGGTTACCATTTTCTTTTCCAAGGGATCTTCTTGACCCAGGGATCAACCTTGCAACTCCTGCATTGGTAGTCAGACTCTTTACCACTGAGCCACAGGTAAACCGAAAATACATATGTGTAGTAATGCAAGATATATAAATATGCAAATGCAAAATGTTCATATACCTTCCAATAGCTAATAAAAGCTATCATTCAATATATTTTTTTAAATTGTGGAAGACATGAGATATACCCCCTTAACACTATTTTTAGTATACTATACATTATTTTTAATGATAGCACAATGAATTACTTTAGATCTCTAGAAATTAATCATCTTGCATAAGTGAACATTTATACTCCATGAAGAGCAACTCCCCATTTTCTTCTCCTCCTTGATGCCCCTGTACACCACTATTCTACTTTGTGCTTTTATGTTTTGCTACTTTAGATAACTTATAGAAGTGGAATGATGTGATATTTGTCCATCTGTTACCAGCTCATTTCATTTAACATGATACCCTCAGTATCCATCCATATGGTCACATATGGCAGAATTTCCTTTTTTTTAAAGACTGGCTAATAATCCATTTTACCACATTTTCTTCATCTTTTCATATTCAATGGACTTTTAGGTTGTTTATACCCCTTGACTGCTATGAATAATGCTGCAGAGAATACAGAGTGTTAGTATCTCTTCACAATCCTAATTTCAACTATTTTGGGTAAGTAACCCAAAAGTGGGATTGCTGGATCATATGGCATTTCTATTTTTAATATTTTGAGGAAACTCTATACTGTTTCCATGATAGCTATCAGTTTACATATCTTCCAAAAGTGTACAAGGTCCCTTTCTAATCCAAATCTAAGATGTAATTATGTGTTGTCTTTTGACAAAAGTTGTCCATCCTAACTGGTATGAGGTGATTGGTTTTGATTTCCCTAATGATTAATGAACATCTAACTCAATTAATGACTGAGTATCTTTTCATATATCTGTTGATAATTAGTATAACTTCTTTAAATAAATGTCTTTATTATTTGGCTTATTTACTTCTTTGAGTTGAGGGAATTTTGTATATATTTTAAATATTAACCCCTTTTCAGATACATATTAAACCCTTTTCAAGGTTGCAAATATTGTCTCCCATCCCATAGGTTACTTTTTCATCTTATTTTATGTGTTTTCTGTATGAAAACTTTTTAGATTGATGCAGTCCTCTCCTCTGTTTTTGGTTTTGTCACCTGTGCTTTTATTGTCACATCCAAAACATCACTGCAAAGACTAAGCCCTTAAGTCTTCCCTTTATGTTTTCTTCTAGGAGTTTTACAGTTTCAGGTCTTGCATTTATGTCTAATACATTTTGATTTGGTCTTTGTGTGTAGTGTATGATAAACATTACTTTGCATGTGGATATCCAGTTTTTCCAACATTTATTAAGAAAACTATTCTTTCTGCATTGTATGTTTTGGCACTGTTATTTAAGATCCATTGACCAGATGTGTATGGATTTATTTCTCACTATTTCATTCCTTAATATATATCTGTGTTTATTCTAGTACCACAGTATTTTAATTACTATATCTTTGTACAATCATCCCTCATTATCCATGAAGGGATTGATACCAGAACCCTTGTAAATACCTAAATCCACAAATACTCAGTCTTTTATATGAAATGGAATAGTTCAGTCAGCCTCCTCATCTGCATTTTGGCATCCACAGATACTGAGGGCTGATTGCAACATATATTGAAATCAGCAGTAATGTATTTTGAAATATCTCTAGCTTTGTTCTTTCTCAGATTGCATTGTCTATTTAGGGTTTTTTAGTTCTGTATGAATTTTAGGGTTTTTTGCTCTTTCTATAAAACTGTCATTGGAATTGTGATAGTGCTTGCATTGAATATGTAGATTACTGGGGGTAATATGGACATCTTAGCTATATTACATCTTCCAATTCATGAAAATAGGATATCTTTTCAGTTATTTATGTCTTTTTATAAAATTTCTCTCATCATTGTTTTGTGGTTTTTGTTGTACAAGTCTTTCATCTCCTTTGTTTATTCCTAAGAATTTTATGTCAATCATAATTTGATAAAAAAGACAGGTTCACTCCTCGACCTTTCCAGTTAGATTTAGCAAGACTTTCTTGTTTCTGTTTAAACTATTTCATGTTGAGTAACTTGTGACAAACTTGACAATTTGTTCTCGTTTATGATATATTCCCAACACACAAAACTGTGTAAACATAGAAGACTCTAAATAAATGTGTTAAATGAATAGGTAAATAATGAGTGCCTTAGTGCATTAACTTCTGCAGAACCAGCCTGTTAGTTTCTTAAACAACTGACAACTACATCAAGCAGTCATTCTTACCAATTTAGTTTCAATTGAATCTGTACTATGGAATAATTGATTCACTGCTTCTATCTCTCTGTATGACTTATTCTCCAAGTCACAGAAACCTTTCAGAATCCGTGATGAACTCTGGCAATAAAAATGATAGTCCATTTAATGATCTTCAAAGCAATACAATAATTTCTGAACTTATTCCCTTATATGCAGAGTACCTACTGTATATAGGCATTATGCTACAGTTTCCCTTAAAACCACCTGTTTTTTCTTTTAACAATGATAGCTCTTATGATGTAAACAAGCAAAAAATACAATAGTATAATAGTAAATGAATAATAAAATAGTAAAACAATACTAAAAATAGTTTGTTGTTGTTGTTTAGTCTCTAAGTCATGTCCAACTCTTTGTGACTGCATGGACTGCAGCATGCTAGACTCTTCTGTTCTCCACTATCTACCAGAATTTGCCCAATTTCATATACATTGAATCTGTGATGATATCTAACCATCTCATCCTCTTCTATCCCCTTCTCCTTTTGCTTTCAATTTTTCCCAGCATCAGAGTCTTCCAAGGAATTGGCCCTTCCCATAAAGTGGCCAAAATATTGGAGCTTCAGTTTCAACATCAGTGTTTTCAATGATTATTCAAGGTTGATTTTCTATAGGATGGACTAGTTTGATTTCTCAAGAGTTTTCTGTAGCACCACAATTCAAAAGCATCAGTTTTTTAGCACTCAGCTTTCTTTATTGACAAACTCTCACATCTGCACATAAGTACAGGAGAAAAACATAAATTTGATTATGTGGACCTTTGTCAGAAAAGTGGTGTCTGTTTTTTAACATACTGTCTAAGTTTGTCATACTTTTCTTTCTAAGGAGTAAGCATCTTTTAATTTCATGGCTGCAATCATCATCCTCAGTCATTTTGGACTTCAAGAAAATATATTATGTCATTGCTTCCACTTTCTCCTTCTATTTGCCATGAAGTGATGGTGCCAGATGCCACGAACTTAGTTTTTTAAATGTTGAGTTTTAAGCCAGCTTTTTCACTCCCCTCTATCACCCTCATCAAGAAGCTCTTTAGTTCATATTCACTTTCTGCCATTAGAATGGTATCATATGCATATATGAGGTTGTTGTTATTTCTCTCAGCAGTCTTGACTCCAGCGTGTAATTCATCCAGCCCAGCATTTCTCAGGATATATTCTGCATATAAGTTAAATAAGCAGAATGGCAATGTACAGCCTCGTGTTACTCTTTTCCCAATTTTGAACCAGTCAGTGGTTCCAAATGTTGCTTATTGACTCCCACACAAGTTTCTCAGGAGAAAGTTAAGTTGGTCTGATACTCCCATCTCTAAGAATTTTCCACAGTTTATTGTGATCCACACAGTCAAATGTTTTAGCATAGTCAATGAAACAAAAGTAGATTTTTTTTTTTTTTTGGTATTCCCTTGCTTTCTCTTTGATCCAATGAATGTTGGTGATTTGATCTCTAGTTCCTCTGCCTTTTCTAAATCCAGCTTGTTCAGTTAAAAGTTCTTGATTTACATACTGTTGAAGTCCAGCTTCAAGGATTTTGACCATTACCTTGCTAGCATATGGAATGAGTGCAGTTGTGCAATAGGTTGAACTTTCTTTAGCATCGCTCTTCTTTGGGATGGGAATGAAAACTAATCTGATCTTTTCCAGTCCTCTGGCCACTGCTGAGTTTTCCAAATTTGCTGACCTATTCAATGCAGTAGTTTAATAGAACCATCTTTTAGTATTTAAAATAGTTCATCTGGAATTCCATATCCTCCACTGTTTTTGTTCTTAGCAATGTTTCCTAAGACCCACTGGACCTCACACTCCAAGATGTATAGCTCTAGGTGAGTGACCACACCACTGTGATTATCCAGGTCATTAAGGCCTTTTCTGTGTAGTTCTTCTGTATATTCTTACCTGCTCTTTTCAACCTCTTCTGTTTCTGTTAGGTCCTTACCATTCCTTTTTTTAAAAAAATTTTTTCGGTCCTAGGAGCAGCCAGCGAGGCCACCCTCTCTTAAACAGTCTCCTTCTTGGATGCCTGCAGCCCAGTCTTCTGCCCCACCTAGCTCCTTATCATTTCTGTCCTTTATCATGCCCATTCTTGCATGAAGGGTTCCCTTGATATCTCCAATTTTGTTGAAGAGATCTCTAGTATTTCCCATTCTCTTCTTTTTTTTTTTTTTCTTGGCATTGTTCATCTAAGAGGCCTTCTTGTCTCTGTGTGTTGTTCTCTGGAATTCTGCATTCACTTGGGTGTATTTTTCCCTTTCTCTCTTGCCTTTCACTTCTCTTTTTTCCCCAGGTATTTCAAAAGCCTCCAGAGACAGCCATTTTTGCCTCCTTGCATTTCTTTTTCTTTGGTAAGTTTTTGGTCACTTTCTGCTGTACTGTGCTACTAACCTCTGTCCATACTTCTTCAGGCATTCTATCAGAACTAATCCTTTGAATCTACTTGTCATTTCCATTGTATAATCATAAGAGTATTGGTTTAGGTTATATCTAAATAGCATGGTAGTTTTCCTTACTTTCTTTAAGACGAATTTGGCAATAAGAAGCTAATGATCTGAGCCAGTCAGCTCCAGGTCTTGTTTTGATAGCTATATGGAGCTTCTCTACCTTTAGCCACAAAAAAATATAATTGATCTGGTTTTGGTATTGACTATCTGGTAATGTCCATGTGTAGAGTCATCTCTTGTGTTGTTGGATGAGGGTATTTATTATGACCAGTATGTCTTCTAGATAAAACTCAGTTAGCCTTTGCCCTGCTTCATTTTGTACTATAAGGCCAAACTTGCCTATTATTCTGGGTATCCCTTGACTTCCTACTTTTGCATTCCAATCCCCTGTGATGAAAAGGGTATCTTTTCTGGTGTTGAGGAGAGAGTCAATACCTAGCTGATAAGATGTCTGGGGGACACCAAGGACAGAGAGGTCTGGGGTTCTCGAGGAGGAGATAGGGGTCTGGAATCTCAAGGACAAAGAAAGGACAAATATTTTTTCTGTTTACGTTCCTTAGCCTTAGTCACATAAAACATTTTTATCTTTAAGCCTGGAACTGATGATTACACAACAAACAACTCACTTTAAACTCTGTCAGTTCAGTTCAGTTCAGTCACTCAGTCATGCCCGACTCTTTGCGACCCCATGAATCGCAGCACACCAGGCCTCCCTGTCCATCACCAACTCCCGGAGTTCACTCAGATTCACGTCCATCGAGTCAGTGATGCCATCTAGCCATCTCATCCTCAGCCATCCCCTTCTCCTCCTGCCCCCAATCCCTCCCAGCATCAGAGTCTTTTCCAATGAGTCAATTCTTCGCATGAGGTGGCCAAAGTACTGGAGTTTCAGCTTTAGCATCATTCCTTCCAAAGAAATCGCAGGGCTGATCTCCTTCAGAATGGACTGGTTGGATCTCCTTGCAGTCCAAGGGACTCTCAAGAGTCTTCTCCAACACCACACTTCAAAAGCATCAATTTATCGGCCCACAGCCTTCACAGTCCAACTCTCACATTCATACATGACCACAGGATAAACCATAGCCTTGACTAGACGGACCTTAGTCGGCAAAGTAATGTCTCTGCTTTTGAATATAACTAGGCTGGTCATAACTTTTCTTCCAAGGAGTAAGCGTCTTTTAATTTCATGGCTGCAGTCACCATCTGCAGTGATTTTAGAGCCCAAAAAAATAAAATCTGACACTGTTTCCACTGTTTCCCCATCTATCGCCCATGAAGTGATGGGACCAGATGCCATGATCTTCATTTTCTGATTTCTTTTCCATGGGGATGGTCTTGTTCCCTGTCTCCTGTACAGTGTCATGAACCTCCATCCATAGTTCATCAGGCAATCTATCTATCAGATCTAGGCACTTAAATCTATTTCTCGCTTCCACTATATAATCATAAGGAATTTTATTTAAGTCATACTTCAGTGGTCTATCAGTTTTCCCTACTTTCTTCAATTTAAGTCTGAATTTGATAATAAGGAGTTCATGATCTGAACCAGAGTCAGCTCCCGATCTTGGTTTTTTTTTTTTGTTTGTTTGTTTGTTTGTTTTTTTTTTTTGACTGTATAGAGCTTCTACATCTTTGGCTGCAAAGAATATAATCTATCTGATATTGGTGTTGACCATCTGGTGATGTCCATGTGTAGTCTTCTCTTGTGTTGTTGGAAGAAGGTGTTTGCTATGACCAGTGCATTTTCTTGCAAAACTCTATTAGTCTTTGCCTGGCTTCATTCTGCATTCCAAGGCCAAATTTGTCTGTTACTCCAGGTGTTTCTTGACTTCCTACTTTTGCATTACAGTCCCCTAGAATGAAAAGGACATCTTTTTTAGGTGTTAGTTCTAAAAGCTCTTGTAGGTCTCCATAGAACTGTTCAATTTCAGCTTCTTCAGCGTTACTGGTTGAGGCATAGACTTGGATTGCCATAATATTGAATGGTTTGCCTTGGAAACGAACAGAGATCATTCTGTCATTTTTGAGATTGCATCCAATACTGCATTTTGGACTCTTTTGTTGACCATAATGGCGACTCCATTTCTTCTGAGGGATTCCTGCCCACAGTAGTAGATATAATGATCATCTGAGTTAAATTCACCCATTCCAGGCCATTTTAGTTTGCTGATTCCTAGAATGTCGACGTTCACTCTTGCCATCTCTTGTTTGACCACTTCCAATTTGCCTTGATTCATGGACCTGACATTCCAGGTTCCTATGCAATATTGCTCTTTACAGCATCAGACCTTGCTTCTATCACCAGTCACATCCACAGCTGGGTATTGTTTTTGCTTTGGCTCCATCCCTTCATTCTTTCTGGACTTATTTCTCCACTGATCTCCAGTAGCGTGTTGGGCACCTACTGACCTGGGGAGTTCCTCTTTCAGTATCCTATCATTTTTCCTTTTCGTACTGTTCATGGGGTTCTCAAGGCAAGAATACTGAAGTGGTTTGCCATTCCCTTCTCCAGTGGACCACATTCTGTCAGACCTCCACCATGACCCGCCTGGCTTGGGTTGCCCCACAGGCATGGCTTAGTTTGATTGAATTAGACAAGGCTGTGGTCCTAGTGTGATTAGACTGACTAGTTTTCTGTGAGTATGGTTTCAGTGTGTCTGCCCTCTGATGCCCTCTTGCAACACCTACCATCTTACTTGAGTTTCTCTTACCTTGGGCGTGGGGTATCTCCAGCAAAGTGCAGTCACTGCTCCTTACCTTGGATGAGGGGTATCTCCTCACTGCCGCTCTTCCTGATCTTCAACATGGGATAGCTCCTCTAGGCCCTCCAGCCTCCACACAGCCACTGCTCCTTGGACGTGGGGTTGCTCCTCCTGGCCGATGCCCCTGACCTAGGATGCGGTTTGGCTCCCCCCAGCCGCCCCTGACCTCGGAGGTGGGGTAGCTCCTCTCAGCTGCCACCCCTGGCCTCAGATGCGGGGTAGCTCCTCTCAGCTGCCGCCCTTGACCTTGGATGCGGGGTGGCTCCTCCTGGCCACCACTGACCTCAGACATGGGGTAGCTCCTCTTGGCCATTTCTGCACCGTCACAGCCTGGCACTCTCAGCCACTGCCCTGACCCCAGACGTGGGGTAGCTCCTCTCGGCCACGCTTAGTGTACTGCTCACAGCCGCCCGTGCTTAGTGCCCTGGTCACAGCTGCCCACGATTACTAAGGATTATATATCAACAATGTATCCTGATTGAGAACAGTTTCTCCTTCCTAAAAACCTTCTGGCTAATCCTGTTATCTTAAAATGTAAATTATGGGCATGGGTCTAGTAAGATCTTTACAATCTCCAGACATTCTTTTGATTCATTGTAATAACTAATTAAAAAGTGTATAACTCCCTTGCCAACACTAGGGAAGGGGACAGTCTTTTTGCCCCCTTCTGAGGTCTGTGTCAGAAGCTTTATCTCTTTTATACTTTAATAAAACTTCATTACACAAAAGCCCTGAGTGATCAAGTCTCATCTCTGGCCCTGGATTGAATTATTTTCCTCCTGAGACCAAGAATCCCGGCATCTTTCATGGTTCAGCAACAATTTTTCATTAGTTCTAGAAGGCATTGTAAGTCTTCATAGAGCTGGTCAACTTCAAGTTCTTTGACATGAATGATTGGGGCATAGAGTTGTATTACTCTGATGTTGAATGATTTGCCTTGGAAACAAACCAAGTTCATTCTGTAGTTTTTGAGGTTGCACCCTAGTACTGCATTTCAGATTCTTTTGTTGGCTCTGGGATACTCCTTTTCTTCTAAGGGATTCTTGCCTGTTGGTATCATGGTCATATGAATTAAATTTGCCCATTCCCACCCATTTCACTTCATTTATTCCTAAGATGCCAATGTTAAGTCTTGCTATCTCTTGCTTGACCATGTCCAATTTACCTTGATTCCTGGTCCTAACATTCCAGGTTCGCATGAAATATTGTTCTTTACATCACTGGTCTTTATTTTAACTACAGACGTATCCACAACTGATTGTCATTTCCACTTTGACCCAGTTGGTTTATTCTTTCTGGAGCTATTAGTATCTGCCCTCTGCTCTCCGCAGTAGCATACTCTCCCCATATTATCTGCCCTCTGCTCTCCCCATGGTTTATTCTTTCTCAAGCTATTAGTATCTCCCCTCTACCTTCACCATCTGACCTCAGGGACCCATCTTCTGGTGTCATATTTTTTTGCCTTTTCGTACTGTTCATGGGATTCTTCTGGCAAGAATACTGAAGTAGTTTGCTATTTCCTTCTCCAGTGGACCACCATTTGTCAGAACTCTTCACTATGACCTGTCCATCTTGATTGTCCCTGCATGGCATGGCTCACGGCTTCCTTGAGTTATGCAATCCCCTCGCCCACGACAAAGCTGTGATCCATGAAGCCTAAAATGATTTATACATGCCTGAAAGAACTAGGCTTGTACAGTGTGTTTGGACTCTGTTAATCATATATTCCTTTACAGAAAGATTTCATGAAAAAAAGACCAACAAAATTACCTAGACAGTAGGAATTGGGACAAAATGTTCATGAATGAATGCAACTTCTAAAAAATAAAATAGGCCTAGTCCAGTTGAGGTTTTAACAGCTTTCCATCTTGGTGGAGGTTTAATTTGTAATCTTTTCACTTCAGTGTCTTGTCAAAATTAGCTGTCGATCACAGTGCAACAGTCAGTTTTGCAGAATAGAAATTACTTACTTGACAGTCAGATTCATCTTTCTTTACTCTTTTCTGTGTTCCATTCTAGTGAATGATTCCTCTTTTACTTAGCATCCATGTCATCCAAGTTGTGATTGAGATTTCCAGTGGGACTGGTTGTGAATAAAGGCAGAAAACTGTAGCAGATTACCATCTTAAATAACAATAGATCCCCAGGCTCCCAGATGGTCTGTGTACTTGTGGTAAAAGAGGAATTAGTGGGAACATAGAAGCATGCATTTGGATGGGAAGAAAATAATCTGTCTTTCTTATTAGGCTAACCCTAGATATCAGGCTCATAAATACTAACAAACAACCCATCTACCTAATATGCTGTACTGCTGTCTTGGGAAGAATCAGCAGTCTCCTTCAAAGTAGAATAATAAGAAAGATATTATGAGAAAGGAACTTAGGAAAGTGCTTTCTCAGAGAAAAAATCTTATAAATTGTTTACTTCTGGTTGACAGTTGACTCAGAGAAGAGATATTATAAAAGATGTATTAAGATACTAATAATAGTAATAATACTGATGGCTAGCATTTTCTGTACATCAAAAAATTTGCTATGTTCTTTATATCCATTACATCAGTGAACTTGGAATCAGCAAACCTGAATTCCAAGTTGAGCTTTTCCTTTTTTAAAAAAATGAGATTAGTATTCTCATTCTTGTCCTATAAAATGTAAACAAAACCTACTCTGTAGACTTCACTGTACTTCAGTGAGGTTCAAATACAAACAACATGTAAAAAATACACAGTGAATGTTAAAGCACATCACCAATAAAATGAATCATTATTATATTATGTTTCAAGCAGTTAGGTATAAATTCCAGAGAAAAGGAAACTGTATGTCTCAAATACTGTCCTCCAAACAATCCTTTTTAATACTAGCTATAACAAAAACACCCTCAGAGTATTCACTCATTATTTCAAGGCTTTCTTCTTCTGCAATGCTCAGTGTCTCTACTGTAGGTAATTAGAGTTCTCTTAAGATCTGCAGGATCTACCTTTGCAGGATAAAGATGTTTTGCCTTTGCCAACCTTTAAGGTATATTAGTATATTATCCCTTATAGAGATTATCATATGAGGGCCATATTTTGATACTGGTTTCTGTATTCACAAATGAAAATGGATTAAGGCATGAATGTTGTTGTTTTATGAATTTAGCTGGGTATAAATATCAATAATTATATCTTTATCTAAGACATTGCACACACATACACATATTCTCTTGGGCTTCCCTTGTGGCTCAGATGATAAAGAGTCCGCCTGTGGTGCTGGAGACCAGGGTTCAATCCCTGGGTCTAGAAGATCCCCTGGAGAAGGAAATGGCAACCCACTCCAGTATTCTTGCCTGGAAAATTCCATGTGTGGAGGAGGCTGGCAGGCTACAGTCCATGGGGTCGCAAAAAGTCAGACATGACTGAGCAACTTCACTTTCACACATATTTCCAGTCAAGTTTATTTCACCCCACTTCTAGCTTCCTGGAGTAAATTAAGCCATCACAGAAATCACTCTAAGAATGTTCTTTTCTTTTGGATCTGCAATATATTGATGCAACCCAGTTTCTTCTATACTGGGATTTTTCATTTCAGTGGCTTCCTAGATTTTTCTGAAAGGATATAGGGCTGAGGGAATGTGTGTGTAGCGGCAAGTATTTCTAGAAACTGGGATTCAATAGTTTTCCATACATGCATGCTGGATGTAGCTACAGTTCAGTGTTAGTACTTGGTTGTTTTGAGTCTATAGTGATTTAGTGTTCAATTCAGTTCAGTCGCTCAGTCGTGCCCAACTCTTTGTGACCCCGTGAATCGCAGCACGCCAGCCTCCCTGTCCATCACCAACTCCTGGAGTTCGCTCAGATTCACGTCCAT
>SJYT01078769.1:54263-86273 GCA_006410635.1 Cephalophus harveyi
GCTGATGTTGGCAATTTGATCTCTGGTTCCTCTGCCTTTTCTAAAACCGGCTTGAACATCTGGAAGTTCATGGTTCACGTATTGCTGAAGCCTGGCTTGGAGAATTTTGAGCATTACTTTACTAGCATGTGAGATTAGTGCAATTGTATGGCACTTTGAGCATTCTTTTGCATTGCCTTTCTTTGCGATTGGAATGAAAACTGACCTTTTCCAGTCCTGTGGCCACTGCTGAGTTTTCCAAATTTGCTGGCATATTGAGTGCAGCACTTTCACAGCATTATCTTCCAGGATTTGAAACAGCTCAACTGGAATTCCATCACCTCCAATAGCTTTGTTCATAGTGATGCTTTCTAAGGCCCACTTGACTTCACATTCCAGGATGTCTGGCTCTAGATGAGTGATCACACTATCGTGATTATCCAGGTCATGAAGATCTTTTTTGTACAGTTCTTCTGTGTGTTCTTGTCACCTCTTCTTAATATCTTCTGCTTCTGTTAGGTCCATACCATTTCTGTCCTTTATTGAGCCCATCTTTGCATGAAATGTTCCCTTGGTATCTCTAGTTTTCTTGAAGAGATCTCTAGTCTTTCCCATTCTGGTGTTTTCCTCTATTTCTTTGCACTGATCGCTGATGAAGGCCTTCTTATCTCTTCTTGCGGAAGGCCTTGTTATCTCTTCTTGTGGCTGCTCCGGCTGGCGCACTAAGCACATGCAGCTGCAACCGCCCTGAGCACTAAGTGTGGTCGAGAGGAGCTACCCCACATCCAAGGTAGAGGCAGAAGCTGAGAGTGCCAGGCTGCGATGGCCCAGGAACAGTCGAGAGGTGCTATCCTGGGTCGGAGGTCAGGGGCGATGGCTGGGAGGAGCTACCCCACATCCAGTGTCAGGGGCGGCAGCTGGGAGGAGTTAACCCACATCCGAGGCCAGAGACAGTGCCCGAGAGGAGCCACCCCACATCCGAGGTAAGGGGCAGAGGCCAAAAGGAGCCACCCTGTGCCCAAGGCCAGGGCAGTGGCAGGGAGGATCAACCCCATATCCAAGGAGTGGTGGCTGCCTGGGTGCAGGAGGGCCTAGGGGATCCATCCCACTTGAAGGTCAAGAAGGGTGGCGGTGAGGAGACAGCTCTCATCCAAGGTAAGTAGCAGCAGCTGTGCTTTACTAGAGCAGCCGTGAAGAGATACCCCACGCCCAAGGTAAGAGAAACTCAAGGAAGATGGTAGGTGTTGCAAGAGGGCATCAGAGGGCAGACACACTGAAACCATACTCACAGAAATCTAGTCAGTCTAATCACACTAGGACCACAGCCTTGTCTAACTCAATGAAACCAAGCCATGCCCGCGGGGCAACCCAAGCCGGACGGGTCATGGTGGAGAGGGCTGACAGAATGTGGTCCACTGGAGAAGGGAATGGCAAACCACTTCAGTATTCTTGCCTTGAGAACCCCATGAACAGTATGAAAAGGCAAAATGATAGGATACTGAAAGAGGAACTCCCCAGGTCAGTAGGTGCCCAAAAGTGATTTTGGAGCCCAAAAAGATAAAGTCTGACACTGTTTCCACTGTTTTTCCATCTATTTCCCATGAAGTGATGGGACCAGATGCCATGATCTTCGTTTTCTGAATGTTGAGCTTTAAGCCAACTTTTAAACTCTCCTCTTTCACTTTCATCAAGAGGACTTATAATTCCTCTTCACTTTCTGCCATAAGGGTGGTGTTATCTGCATATCTGAGGTTATTGATATTTCTCCCAGCAAGCTTGATTCCAGTTTCATGGCAATGAACCTAGATTCATGGCAATCCCATGAACAGTATGAAAAGGCAAAATGAGAGGATACTGAAAGAGGAACTCCCCAGGTCATTAGGTGCCCAATATGCTACTGGAGATCAGTGGAGAAATAACTCCAGAAAGAATGAAGGGGTGGAGCCAAAGAAAAAACAATACCCAGTTGTGGATATGACTGGTGATAGAAGCAAGGTCCAATGCTGCAGAGAACAATATTGCATAGGAACCTGGAATGTCAGGTCCATGAATCAAGGCAAATTGGAAGTGGTCAACAAGAGATGGCAAGAGTGAACGTCGACATTCTAGGAATCAGTGAACTAAAATGGACTGGAATGGGTGAATTTAACTCAGATGACCATTATATCTACTACTGTGGGCAGGAATCCCTCAGAAGAAATGAAGTAGCCATCATGGTCAACAAAAGAGTCAGAAATGCAGGACTTGGATGCAATCTCAAAAACAACAGAATGATCTCTGTTCATTTCCAAAGCAAACCATTCAATATCACAGTAATCCAAGTCTATGCCCCAACCAGTAATACCGAAGAAGGTGAAATTGAACGGTTCTATGAAGACCTACAAGACCTTTTAGAACTAACACCTAAAAATGATGTCCTTTTCACGATAGGGGACTGGAATGCAAAAATAGGAAGTCAAGAAACACCTGGAGTAACAGGCGAATTTGGCCTTGGAATATGGAATGAAGCAGGGCAAAGGCTAATAGATGTTCATATAAGTTCAGGCAGTTTTTATGACATTGCTTCAATTTTTGCTCCCCTAAACTCTTAACAGTTTGTTATTTAGGCCATGAATCCACAGAAACAGCACATTGAAAGTAAGTTGAACAGTACATGCGCCAGACATGCTGACAGCAGTAGTGACAGTTGGCATCCAGGGCTCAAAGGAAGAAGCAAAAACACTGCATTCTTATAGTCTATGACAGTATCTTATGCTCACAAGCATGACCCTGGGTCTTCTAAAAATAGAGTTGGACATATTAAAGAAACAGAAAACTCTAAGTCAGAAAGATTTTCATCAAAATGGTTAAAGTAACATGACACTTGAAAGAATATTGGACAAATCCAGTCAAGTAGTTTTCAGTTGCCTTTTCTTTTTTTTTAAGTGAGTGGGAGGCCCCTGACCTCCCAGGTCAGTGGGAAAACTTCCATATAAGTTTTCATTTGATGAAACAGTTCCAAATACTTACACACACACACGCACACACACACACACACACAGTGTATGTGTGTTTATATATACATACACATATATGTGTCATATGTCATATGTGCTATATATTTATCTATCTATCTAAGCACTGATGCAGTTCAATTGCTTTCTGTTTCCCTGCAAACCTCCCCTGCTCCCTATGTCCCTTTTACAACTAGGCTGGGATACTAGACTAGTTTCTAGGATCTCTAGGCTGAGCACATGACTTGATGGGCCAAGGAGATTCTCTGTCTCAGGAATTTATATTGTGCATAGAGGTATACAGAGACAGAAAGTGGCTAGAAGTAAGTCATCAGATAGCAGTACCCTGGAGAGGAACTTCATGAGTTCCTGTTAAGCTATTCTGCATGTGTGCATGCATGTGAAGTCGTTTCAGTCATGTCTGATTCTTTGCAATCCTATGGCCTGTAGCCCAACAGGCACTTCTGTCCATGGGTTCTCCAGGCAAGAACACAGAGTGGGTCACATTGCCCTCCTTCAAGGGATCTTCCCGACTCAAGGATCGAACTCTGGTCTCCTGCACTGAAAGCACATTCCTTAGCACTGAGCCACCGGGGAAGCCCATTCAGTTCAGTTCAGTCACTCAGTCATGTCTGACTATGTGACCCCATGAACTGTAGCATTCAGCACTCCCGGAGTCTACCCAAACTCATGTCCATTGAGTCGGTGATGCCCTCCAACCATCTCATCCTGTCGTATCCTTCTTTTCCTGCCCTCAATCTTTCCCAGCATCAGGGTCTTTTCAAATGAGTCAGTTCTTCACATCAGGTGGCCAAAGTACTGGAGTTTCAGCTTCAACATCAGTCCTTCCAAAGAACTCCCAGGGCTGATCTCCTTTAGGATGGACTGGTTGGATCCCCTTGCAATCCAAGGGACTGTCAAGAGTCTTCTCCAACACTACAGCTCAAAAGCATCAATTCTTCAGTGCTCAACTTTCTTTATAGTCCAACTCTNAGAACTCCCAGGGCTGATCTCCTTTAGGATGGACTGGTTGGATCCCCTTGCAATCCAAGGGACTGTCAAGAGTCTTCTCCAACACTACAGCTCAAAAGCATCAATTCTTCAGTGCTCAACTTTCTTTATAGTCCAACTCTCACATCCATACATGAAAACTGGAAAAATCATAGACTTGACTAAATGGACCTTTGTTGACAAAGTAATGTCTCTGTTTTTTATACGCTATCTAGGTTGGTCACAACTTTCCTTGCAAGGGGTAAGCGTCTTTTAATTTAATGGCTGCAATCATCATCTGCTGTGATTTTGGAGCTGCAAAAAATAAAGTCAGCCACTGTTTCCACTGTTTCCCCATCTATTTGGCATAAAGTGATGGGAGAAATATCAATAACCTCAGATATGCAGATGACACCACCCTTATGGCAGAAAGTGAAGAGGAACTAAAAAGTCTCTTGATGAAAGTGAAAGTGGAGAGTGAAAAAGTTGGCTTAAAACTCAACATTCAGAAAACGAAGATCATGGCATCTGGTCCCATCACTTCATGGCAAATAGATGGGGAAACAGTGGAAACAGTGTCAGACTTTATATTTGTGGTCTCCAAAATCACTGCAGATGGTGATTGCAGCCATGAAATTAAAAGATGCTTACTCCTTGGAAGAAAAGTTATGACCAACCTAGACAGCATGTTGAAAAGCAGAGAGATTACTGTGCTAACAAAGGTCCAGCTAGTCAAGGCGATGGTTTTTCCATTGGTCATGTATAGATGCGAGAGTTAGACTGTGAAGAAAGTTGAGGGCCAAAGAATTGATACTTTTGAACTGTGGTGTTGGAGAAGACTCTTGAGAGTCCCTTGGACTGAAAAGAGATCCAACCAGTCCATTCTGAAGGAGATCAGCCCTGGGATTTCTTTGGAAGGAATGATGCTGAAGCTGAAACTCCAGTACTTTGGCCACCTCATGTGAAGAGTTGTCTCATTGGAAAAGACTCTGATGCTGGGAGGGATTGAGGGCAGGAGGAGAAGGGGATGACAGAGGATGAGATGGTTGGATGGCATCACTGACTCGATGGACGTGAGTCTGAGTGAACTCCAGGAGATGGTTATGGACAGGGAGGTGTGGTGTGCTTCGATTCATGGGGTCACAAAGAGTCGGACACAACTTAGTGACTGAACTGAAATGAATTGAAATGATGGGACTGGATTCTATGATCTTTGTTTTCTGAATGCTGAGTTTTAAGCCAACTTTTTCACTCTCCTCTTTCACTTTTATCAAGAGGCTCTTTAGTTCTTCTGAACTTTCTGCAATAAGCGTGGTGTCATCTGCATATCTGAGGTTATTAATATTACTCCTAACAATCTTGATTCCAGCTTGTGCTTCCTCCAGCCCAGCATTTCTCATGATGTTTTCTGAGAAAGAAAAGTTAAAAAAGCAGGATGACAATACACAGCCTTGACATGCTCTTTTTCCTATTTGGAACCAGTCTGTTGTTCCATGCCCAGTTCTAAGTGCTGCTTCCTGACCTGCATACAGATTTCTCAAGAGGCAGGTCAGGTGGTCTGGTATTCCCATCTCCTTCAGAATTTTCCACAGTTTCTTGTGATCCACACAGTCAAAGGCTTTGGCATAGTCAATAAAGCAGAAATAGATGTTTTTCTGAAACCTCTTGCTTTTTCCGTCATCCAGCAGATGTTGGCAATTTGATCTCTGGTTCCTCTGCCTTTTCTAAAACCAACGTGAACATCAGGAAGTTCATGGTTCACGCATTGCTGAAGTCTGGCTGGAGAATTTTGAGCATTACTTTACTAGCATGTGATAAGAGTGCAATTGTGTAGTAGTTTGAGCATTCGTTGGCATTGCCTTCCTTTGGAATTGGAATGAAAGCTGACCTTTTCCAGTCCTGTGGCCACTGCTGAGTGTTCCAAATTTGCTGGCAGATTGAGTGCAGCACTTTCACAGCATCATCTTTCAGGATTTGAAACAGCTCAACTGGAATTCCATCACCTCCACTAGCTTTGTTCATAGCAATGCTTTCCAAGGCCCACTTGACTTCATATTCCAGGATGTCTGGCTCTAAATTAGTGATCACACCATCATGTTTATCTGGGTCATGAAGATCTTTTTCGTACAGTTCTTCCATGTATTCTTGCCACCTCTTCTTAATATCTTCTGCTTCTGTTAGCTCCAGACCATTTCTGTCCTTTATCGAGCCCATCTTTGCATGAAATGTTCCCTTGGTATCTCTAATTTTCTTGAAGAGATCTCTAGTCTTTCCCATTCTGTTCTTTTCCTCTATTTCTTTGCATTGATCGCTGAAGAAGGCTTTCTTATCTCTTCTTGCTATTCTTTGGAACTCTGCATTCAGATGCTTATATCTTTCCTTTTCTCCTTTGCTTTTCGCCTCTCTTCTTTTCACAGCTATTTGTAAGGCCTCCCCAGACAGCCATTTTGCTTTTTTGCATTTCTTTTCCATGGGGATGGTCTTGATCCCTGTCTCCCGTACAATGTCACGAACCTCATTCCATAGTTCTTCAGGCACTCTATCTATCAGATCTAGGCCCTTAAATCTATTCCTCACTTCCACTGTATAATCATAAGGGATTTGATTTAGGTCATACCTGAATGGTCTAGTGGTTTTCCCTACTTTCTTCAATTTGAGTCTGAATTTGGCAATAAGGAGTTCATGATCTGAGCCACAGTCAGCTCCTGGTCTTGTTTTTGTTGACTGTATAGAGCTTCTCCATCTTTGGCTGCATAGAATATAATCAATCTGATTTCGGTGTTGACCATCTGGTGATGTCCACGTGTAGAGTCTTCTCTTGTGTTGTTGGAAGAGGGTGTTTGCTATGACCAGTGCATTTTCTTGGCAAAACTCTATTAGTCTTTGCCCTGCTTCATTCCGCATTCCAAGGCCAAATTTGCCTGTTACTCCAGGTGTTTCTTGACTTCCTACTTTAGCATTCCAGTCCCCTATAATGAAAAGGACATCTTTTTTGGGTGTTAGTTCTAAAAGATCTTGTAGGTCTTCATAAAACCGTTCAACTTCAGCTTCTTCAGCATTACTGGTTGGGGCATAGACTTGGATAACTGTGATATTGAATGGTTTTCCTTGGAGACGAACAGAGATCATTCTGTCGTTTTTGAGATTGCATCCAAGTACTGCATTTCGGACTCTTTTGTTGACCATGATGGCTACTCCATTTCTTCTGAGGGATTCCTGCCCGCAGTAGTAGATATAATGGTCATCTGAGTTAAATTCACCCATTCCAGTCCATTTTAGTTCGCTGATTCCTAGAATGTCGACGTTCACTCTTGCCATCTCTTGTTTGACCACTTCCAATTTGCCTTGATTCATGGACCTGACATTCCAGGTTCCTGTGCAATATTGCTCTTTACAGCATCAGACCTTGCTTCTATCACCAGTCACATCTACAACTGGGTTTTGTTTTTTCTTTGGCTCCACCCCTTCATTCTTTCTGGAGTTATTTCTCCACTGATCTCCAGTAGCATATTGGGCACCTACTGACCTGGGGAGTTCCTCTTTCAGTATCCTATCATTTTGCCTGTTCATACTGTTCATGGGGTTCTCAAGGCAAGAATACTGAAGTTGTTTGCTATGCCTTTCTTCAGTGGACCACATTCTGTCAGACCTCTCCACCATGACCCGCCCATCTTGGGTTGCCCCGCAGGCATGGCTTGGTTTCATTGAGTTAGACAAGGCTGTGGTCCTAGTGTGATTAGATTGACTAGTTTTCTATGAGTATGGTTTCAGTGTGTCTGCCCTCTGATGCCCTCTCACAACACCTACTGTCTTACTTGGGTTTCTCTTACCTTGGACATGGAGTATCTCTTCATGGTTGCACCAGCAAAGCATAGCCACTCCTCCTTACCTTGGACAAGGGGTATCTCCTTACCACTGCCCTTCCTGACCTTCAACATGGGATAGCTCCTCTAGGCCCTCCTAGGCCCGAGCAGCCACTGTTTCTCAGGTTGCTTCTCCTGGCCACCACCCCTGGCCTCGGGTGCCTCCCCTGGCCTCCAGAGTGGGGTGGCCCCTCTCGTCTGCCACCCCTGGCCTCGGGGGTGGGTGGCTCCTCAGGGCCACTGCCACTGGCCTCAGGCGCGAGTTGTCTCCTCCCAGCCGCCACTGACCTCAGATGCGGGGTAGCTCCTCTCGGCTGCTGCCCCTGACCTCTGATGCAAGGTGTCTCCTCCAGGCCGCCCCTGACCTCAGACGCAGGGTAGCTCCTCTCGGCCATTCCTGTGCCGTGGCAGCCTGGCATTCTCGGACACTGCCCCTGACCTCGGACATGGGGTAACTCCTCCTGGCAGTGCTTAATCATGTTTAAGTTAGTCTATTTGGTTTCCTTTGCAGGAAAGCTGCTTAAATGAATTGCAGCAAAACTCCTTAAAGCCTCAGGGCATGAATGTGATTTGGTCAAAGTCACACATGATTGGTTAAAAACTTGGGAGGATGACAGTTTTTTGATCACCAACCTGGTCTCTATAGCTAGATGCACATCCTCTCCCCCAGTGTGAAAATCCTCTTTTTAGAATCATTCTAAATGAATGAGGTATCGTTTTCTCAGGCCAATACAAAACTGAGGGTTAATAATAAGCAAGAACTTTGTCATTCTTATGCTTAAAACATACCTACGTAATGCAAATATGCTCTTTGCATAGTATTTTCTCTTCCAGACTTGCTCAAAGAAAATGAAAAATTGGGTTGCTTTCCTTGCCTTGGCACACTAAACCTGCTGATATCTTCCTACTTGAGAAAGGGATGTCCTTCAGCTATCTATCAGGATTGTCTGGGCTTTGCTGTAATAACAAGCAAATCCTGAAATTTCAGTGTCTTAGCACATACATGTACTCTTATTTACATATGTTCATCTCATTTATATATGCTCCATCTACTCTGCAGACCAGTGCCATTCCAGAAGTACTTCAGGGGCCAGTTGGTTTCCATCCTGTGGCTCTGCCTTCTCAACAAGAAGCCTCTGTGATCACACTGAGGGTTAAAACCAAGCAAAGGCTTTTCACTTCCCAGCTCTAAAGGAACAATGCATTTTACTCCTGCTCACAACAGTGGTTTACATAGTATTTTTGATACCTGAATTGGATAATTTTGAAATTGTTTTAAGTAGTAATCATTGCGTAAAATCAATAGGAAAAATGGCCAGATGTGTATAAGAGACAGACTTTCTTCAATTTGAGTCTGAATTTGGTAATAAGGAGTTCATGATCTGAGCCACAGTCAGCTCCTGGTCTTGTTTTTGTTGACTGTATAGAGCTTCTCCATCTTTGGCTGCAGAAAATATAATCAATCTGATTTCAGTGTTGACCATCTGGTGATGTCCATGTGACAGAAAATATAGCAACCCAGTGAACATTTTTTTTGTGATTTTCATATCAAGTCAAAATAAATGAAAAGTAAAATATTTTATTGTAAATTCATGGATTAATACTTTATTTTTATACAAGCATAAGTTTTTAAAAGAGGGAGAAATTGCAACTACGTATTGGTATGATCGAGTAATATATAACAACCAAAAATAGTGTTATACTTTGTCACTTTGATTTTTGCAAATTTGCCAATGATTCATCAAAATCAATCTTCTCATATTTATGCTTACTCATAGTTGATTTAAGAATAACATTTGTTAGCTTCAATTTTAAAACTTAAATAATAAATGGCAACTTTACACATAATCAGGAAACAAACATAAGGATAAGTTTGGTATAGATTTTAAAAATCTAGTTTCACAGTAAATTGTGGAGATTATAATACTATCCGTGTCTTTGTTCCTTTAGGATTGATTCCATGAGCCTTTCAGTATTTCTGCAGTCAAAAAAGTTTTAAACAAAAATTAAAATGTCCATGATCACACAGAATGAGAGATTTGGAATAACTCAGGTTCTAGGTCTGTCTTCACAATCACTGTGCTATAATGGTTTCTTTGGTATTCACTGCTTAAACACAGGGATATGTATTGAATAATACCAAAAGAGACAAAAACTGTGCTCTAAGAAGCTCAGATGATTCCAAACTCTGACAAATTCCTTGAAAGGAATTTGTGTAGCTGAGTCTGTGTGTCAGAGCTGACTGTTATACCAGACAATTCTCCAAAATAACTTCCATGTGGAATATAATATTTCTTAAAGGATAAGTAATAACTAACTGACTTGAGACTAAGATATATACTATTAAAAGTCAACAGTAACCACAGCAAGTGGACTTCCCAGGTGGCTCAGTGGTAAGGAATCTACCTGCCAAGCAGGAGACATGGATTTGATCCCTGGCTTGGGAAGAGCTCTCGAAGAAGGAAATGGCAATCCACTCCTGTACTCTTTTTTTTTTTTTTGAAGGTGAAAGTCTTACTCCAGTTCAGTCTTACTCTAATACTCTTGCCTGGAAATCCCATGGACAGAGGTCTCTGACAGTCTACAGTCCATGGAGATGCAAAAGAGTCAGACACGACTTAGAGACTAAACAACAACAACAACAAATGACAGCAAACATTTCCAACTTTAGGGTTGCCAATTTTTTCATGGAGGAATGATACATTACTGACTGTACCTTAGAATTGCTGAAATGAGATAATAGGTTGGTTTTAAGCAATGTTCACTATGTGACTGTTTCCCCCACTATGAAAGTGAAAGCGAAAGGGATTTCCTGGTAGCTCAGACGACAAAACATATGCCTACAATGTGGGAGACCCAGGTTGGATACCTGGGTCAGGAAGATTTCCTGGAGAAGGAAGTGGCAACCCACTTCATTATTCTTCCCTGGAAAATCTGTGGACAAAGGAGCCTGGTAGGCTACAGTCCATGGGGTCACAAGGAGTCAGACATGACTGATCCACAGTCAGTTTAGCAGAACTAGTCACTTGATGGTGGTTGGTGGTTTAGTCCCCAAGTTGTGTCTGACTCTTGCAATCACATTGATAGAAGAGCCTGGGAGGCTACAGTCTGTGGGATTCTCCAGGCAAGAATACTTGAGTGGGTTGCCATGTTCTTCTTCAGAGCATCTTCTTAACCCATGAATTGAACCTGGGTTTCCTGCATTGCAGGGAGATGATTTACCAACTGAGCTATGAGGGAACTGGTCACTTGGCCCTCTTCAATTACACGGGATCTGGAAAGAGTGGCATAGTGATTTTCAGTGCCTCAGCAAGGCCCGCCAGCTCTGTGATGCAGTTTGAGCAGGATATTTCCAGGCAAGCTGTGTACAAGGGCAGCAGTGGGTATGTGTAGACTCAGAAACAGCTCAAGGAGCAGTGAGTCAGACTCTGTTGGGTCTGGCAGAGATCATGAGGCTAGATACACACACTTTAATGGACACATTTTTCTAAATAAGGGGACTTAATTTTCTGATTGCTTTCAGGGCATCTATCAAGTCTCAGAATACAGTGTTACCTTCTAGAGTTTGACTATACCCCTGATAAGTTTAATCCTGTTATCTATAACAGATATAATTGGCAAAATATGCACTAATATAGTATTTCAAAATGTGTTTGCTAAGAATCACCTGGGACAACTTGTTAACTTACATAAGTTACTAGACCTTTCCCCCAGGAAATTCTACTTCTGTAGGTTCTGGGTTGGGGCTAGGAGTCTATAACAAGTACAATAGGTCATCTTTATCTTCAAACAATTTTGGAGAACACTGTGGTAGTCATGAGTACCCTCTCTACAGTCAAACATACCTCAGTTTGACTCCTTAAAATTTGAGTTTCCCTGAATCTAGAGAGGATAAGTTTTAGCTGTTCATTTCTGACAGCTTCTTACATGACCAAAGACAGTCCCAGAACTCTTCAACCACTGCTCTGACTCATTTGATAGGTGTGGTGTAGTAAGTAACAGAACAAATTTTCTTAAGTTGTTTGTGGGGATAGGTTGGAGGACAGAGACCTATAAGGTAGTGTTTTCAACATAACTGGGGAGAGAGGCATCATAATTTAAATGAATTTCCCAGTTGCATTTAACATGCATTCCACACCTCCTAAATCCGTGCATTTCAATGCTGCCTGCACGTGGAATCACTAGGGTAGTTTTAAAAAAGAATGATGTCTGGGCCCGAGCCCTGGAGGTTCTCATTTAATTTTTCTTGGGTGTGGTCCAGATACTAGATGGTTTTTAAGCTCCCAAGGTGATTGTAATATTCATCCAAAATTTAAACCTACTCCCCTAGATTGAAAACCAGTGATCCATGAATTCCACCTGGCAAGACAGTGATTGGAATTTATCCTATAGACAAGCATGATAGCTTGTAGCAGTAGGAAGTATAATCAAGATTTTGCTTGAAACCAGGGTAGACTAACACAAGTTATGGTGATCCATATTTGCATACAGATATCGGATCAGTATTCCCAGATCTGAAAATGCTTAAAGGACTTGAAAAAATATTGGCTTAAAGAAGACAATATGAAATAAGTGAACAACAATGTAATCTCATACCTGGAGGGACTGAAATACTTGATAGTGAACAGAAGAGGGTACTCTGACATAAAAATCATATTGCATCCTGGTTTTCAAACTAGGTATGAGATGGAGGCTCAGCATGAAAACAAGGTGGAAGCCCCATTTGTGAAATCTAGTTTTGTTAGTTCAGCAAGTGATCGAATACCCAAATAAAAGTAGCTTACACAATGTGTTTGTTAATCTCATATCTGGAATTGGGGGATAGGCAATTTCAGGTTAATCTGGCTAAATGATTTCAGGGCTGTTGACTGGCTCTTCTATTCTATGAATATCTTTCCTTTCCCTTCATGCACAACAGATGCCTGCCACAGCTCTAAGCATCCTGTCTTTGCAGTTACATACAAAAGCAAGAAGAAAGAAGTTAAATCTGAACTACTATCCTCATAAAGATTTTTTTTTTTCTGGAACCCCTCAACCCTTCAGCCCCTGCAGACTTTCTTTATATTTCACTGGCCAAAACATGCCAACCTCAACATTCAGTTCAGTTCAGTCGCTAAGTCACGTCCGACTCTTTGTGACCCCATGAATTGCAGCATGCGAGGCCTCCCTGTCCATCACTAACTCCCGGAGTTCACTCAGACTCATGTCCATTGAGTCAGTGATACCATCAGCCATCTCATCCTCTGTCGTCCTCTTCTCCTCCTGCCCCCAATCCCTCCCAGCATCAGAGTCTTTTCCAATGAGTCAACTCTTCACACAAGGTGGCCAAAGTACTGGAGTTTCAGCTTTAGCATCATTCCTTCCAAAGAACACCAAGGACTGATCTCCTTTAGAATTGATTGGTTTGATCTCCTTGCAGTCCAAGGGACTCGCAAGAGTTTTCTCCAACACCACAGTTCAAAAGCATCAATTCTTCAGTGCTCAGCTTTCTTCACAGTCCAACTCTCGCATCCATACATGACGCCTGGAAAAACCACAGCCTTGACTAGACGGACCTTTGTTGGCAAAGTAATGTCTCTGCTTTTGAATATGCTATCTAGGTTGGTCATAACTTTCCTTCCAAGGAGTAAGCGTCTTTTAATTTCATGGCTGCAATCACCATCTGCAATGATTTTGAAGCCCCAAAAAACAAAGTCTGACACTGTTTCCCCATCTATCACTATCAAAGAGGTATGCATGTTTGCATGCTAAGTCACTTCAGTCGTGTCCAACTTTCTGCCACCCTATGGACTGTAGCCCACCAAGCTCCTCTGTCCATGGGATTCTCCAGACAAGAATATTGGAGTGGGTTGCCAGGCCCTTCTCCAGGGTATCTTCATGACCCAGGAATCGAACCCGGGTCTCTGATGTCTCCTGCATTGTCAGGTGGGTTCTTCTTCTTCTTTTTTTTTTTTTGTTACAGCTCAGTGTCACAGCTCTATTTTATTTAGAAGATAGCAGGAAAATCCATCTTCGAGGCACGAGGGCACGTCGATCTAAAGGCGCGAGGAGAAGAGCACCCCAGCGCACCGGAGAGAGAGAGACAGTTGGCTCTGGCTCCTCTATTTATATGTTTATCTCTCCCTGGGCCTGTCCTATGTAAATTGGGCCAGCCAGGAGTGTTGTTTGTTTTACCTGAGGTCCTCACTCTGGTCCTCAGACCTTCTTTTGTTTCATTTTCATGGGCTTTTCCCTTCCTTGTCTGTAGCCACCGCCATTTTGGACTCCTTTTCCCTGTTTGCCAAAGAATGCTCAAACTACTGCACAATTGTACTCATCTCACATGCTAGTAAAGTAATGCTCAAAATTCTCCAAGCCAGGCTTCAGCAATACGTGAACCGTGAACTCCCTGATGTTCAAGCTGGCTTTAGAAAAAGCAGAGGAACCAGAGATCAAATTGCCAACATCCGCTGGATGATGGAAAAAGCAAGAGAGTTCCAGAAAAACATCTATTTCTGCTTTATTGACTTTGCCAAAGCCTGTGACTGTGTGGATCACAATAAACTGTGGAAAATTCTTCAAGAGATGGGAATACCAGACCACCTAACCTGCCTCTTGAGAAATCTGTATGCAGATCACGAAGCAACAGTTAGAACTGGGCATGGAACAACAGACTGGTTCCAAAGAGGAAAAGGAGTACGTCAGATCCCTTGGACTGCAAGGAGATCCAACCAGTCCATTCTGAAGGAGATCAACCCTGGATTTTCTTTGGAAGGAATGATGCTAAAGCTGAAACTCCAGTACTTTGGCCACCTCATGGGAAGAGTTGACTCATTGGAAAAGACTCTGATGCTGGGAGGGTTTGGGGGCAGGAGGAGAAGGGGACGACAGAGGATGAGATGGCTGGATGGCATCACTGACTCGATGGACATGAGTCTGAGTGAACTCCGGGAGATGGTGGTGAACAGGGAGGCCTGGCATGCTGCGATTCATGGGCTCACAAAGAGTTGGACATGACTGAGTGACTGAACTGAACTGAACTGAACTTTCCCTATTCTACCTACATAACATTCCCTCCTGAAGAGATGGGAGGCCCAGTTCTTTGGGATTAGGGGTGTCGAGGTCTTTCTGGCTACTTCCTGCTGAACTGGGGTGGCGAGGGGTATTAGGCCTCCCTCTCTTGCTAGTCTCAAGCCTCAGGGTCCATATAGAGGTGTCCATTTAAGGTTGAGTGATATTTTCTGTGGTCAGCTGTAGTTTTACATCTTTGTTGAGCTAGCACTGTATGTTGTAGCTTGTTGACCTGGGCAGAGACAAAACAGGTTAGACAATTGAAAGTACATGGAATAATCGTCAATATAGCATAACAAGGACTAGTAGGGGCATTAGTCAATTTTAAATTCACATCGCCAGGATGGCTCAAGTCCCTCCTTGTTCAGGGATCAGAAGATCTATCTCCTGTCTGTTTTGGAGTACAATCTCTGTCAAGCTGTGTTGGCTCTTTAAAGCTATCTTGAGAAATCTTATCCCCAGAAACTAGATTTTGGGGGTGTTCATTAGAATGGCACTCATTGGTAGTCCTGAATAGGTATCTGAGATCTCCCAGGGGTTCACAGGTATATTGAGTGTCCTCTTCTGTTTTCTTCCATGGCTTGACTCAGGAGTAGTGAATCCAGGTGTCATGTCCTAGTAACTTGACTGCTGTGGGGGTAGAAAGTATTACAGGGTAGGGGCCCTTCCATGTGGGCTGGAGTTGAGCTTTTGGGCAACCATCTTTCCAGACTTTAATTAGGACTTGAGTCCCTGGAGCATATGGTGGTGACTCCTTAGAATCTTTTGGTCCTGGTTTATACTCCACAAGTGTATATCTTGTTGGAATTGCCCAATGGCCATGGTATAAGACTGGAGGGTCTGAATCTCTGGATCTAGGAAGAGGTCATTGACATAAACGAAAGGTCTCCCATATAGCATCTCATAAGGACTAAGATCAAGCTGTTCCTTAGGGGCAATGTGGGTGTGGAGCAGAGTTATCGGTAAAGCCTCCTTCCATCCCAGGGAAGTCTCCTGGGTTATCTTTTTTATTGCTGATTTTAAGAATTGATTGGTCCTTTCTACTTTTCCCAAAGATTGAGGCATCCAGGCACAATGGAGATAATAAGTAATGCCCAAAGCTTTTCAGACCCCTTGGGTGACTTTAGAAGTAAATGATGTCCCATTGTCACTTTGTAATGACCTGGGCAGACCAAATCTTGGAATGATTTCATGGAGCAGTTTTCTTACCACCTCCTCAGCCTTCTCAGTCTGGGTGGGAAAGCCTTCAATCCATCCTGTGAATGTATCTATCATGACTAATAGGTATTTATACCCTTGAGAAACTGGCATCTGGGTGAAGTCCATCTGCCAGTCTTCTGGGTAGGTTCCATGTCATTGGATGGGTTGGGCCAGCTGGGGTCTTCGAGTTCCTTGGAGTGAGTGAAGTCGCTCAGTCATATCCGACTCTTTGCCACCCCATGGACTGTATCCTACCAGGCTCCTCTGTCCATTGGGGTTTTCCAGGCAATAGTACTGGAGTGGATTGCCATTTCCTTCTCCAGGGGATCTTCCCAACCCAGGGATTGAACCCGGGTCTCCCACATTGTAGACAGATGCTTTACCAAATTGGCAAATGGGACAAGAGGACACCACCTGTCTTATAGTTGTTTGGAAGCCTGTTCCTCTGAAGGAACTTTCTAATAATATCTGGAGGGCTTTTTCTCCTAAATGAGTAGAGGCATGTAAGGAGTTAACCAACTTCCATTGGAGGTTCCCAGGCAGAAAAATGAATCCCTCCTTTTGGAACCACCTCATATGATCGTCTTGAAAGCCCTTGCTTTCAAGAGTATCACCTTCAGTATATGAAGGAATTTCTGGCAAATTAGTCTGTGGAACTAAGGTGGCAATCCCTATTAGGTCATGGTTCTGTAATGCTGCTCTCCTAGCTGCCTGATCAGCTGCTTGGTTCCCTCGTGCCACTTCTGTGTTCCCTTTTTGGTGTCCTTTACAGTGTGAGACTGAAACCTCAGTGGGCAGATGGACTGCCTCCAAGAGTCAAAGAATTTGATCACCATATTTGATTGGGGACCCTCGGGTGGTCAAGTGGCCCCTTTCATTCCAAATAGCTGCATGTGCATGTAGCACCAGAAAGGCATACTTGGAGTCAGTGTAAATGGCTATTCTTTTTCCTTTTCCCAACTCTAAAGCTCGAGTCAGGGCTATGAGCTCAGCTAATTGGGCTGAAGTATCTGGTGGGAGAGGCTTAGCCTCTATGGCCTCAAAATTGGAGACTACTGCATACCCGGCTCTTCTTTTTCCATTCAAGACAAAGCTGCTTCCATCAGTGTACCAGATTTCCTCAGGATTGGTGAGAGGATCTTCTGACAATCCTTCTCGGGGTTTTGTCCAGTGGTCCAAGGTTTCTAGACAAGAGTGAAAGGGGAGAGAGCCCTCAGGGGTAGGCAGGAGGGTGGCTGGGTCAAGAACCTCACAAGGGGATATAGTGAGGCCTGGATTTTTCATCAGCATTACTTGATATCTGAGGATTTTTTGATCAGACATCCATAAATGGCCTCTCCCATTTAGGAGTCGTTTTACTTGGTGGCTGATAAAAATAGTTAGTTTGCCCCCAAAGGAGAGTTTTAAAGTATCTTCTATCATGATTGCAATAGCTGCAAGATTTTGAAGGCAGGGGGGCCAGCTTCGGGTAGTTGGATCAAGCTTTTTGGATAAGTAAGCTACAGGCTGGGGCTCAGATCCCAACCTTTGAGTTAACACTCCCAAGGCTATTCCCTCTCTTTCATGGACATAAAGTTGGAATGCTTTTTCTGGGTCTGGCAACCTCAAAGCAGGTGCCTGAGTTAAGGCCTGTTTTAGTGTAGCCTCTGCCTTCTTTTGAGGAGTTCCCCATATCAGTGGGATTGAATCATCTCGTCCCTTTAAGCTTTCATATAAGGGCTAGGCAATTAGACCATAGTTGGGTATCCAGATTCTACAATATCCAATTAACCCCAGGAAAGCTCACAATTGTTTCCGAGTCATAGGGGAGGGCAACTGGAGGATTCCTTGTACTCGATCAGAGGACAGCCTCCTGGACCCGTGTGTAATCTGAACTCCCAGGCAAGTGACCTTTGTCTCAACCATCTGTACCTTAGTACGGGAGACCTTATATCCTCTTTATGCCAAGAAGTTTAGAATCTGAATTGCATGTTGTTGGGCACTTTTCTCATCTGGAGAGCAGATTAGTAGGTCATCTATGTATTGTGATATTTTCCCATTAGGTCCCAGGTCCAGATCTAGGAGATCCCGGCTAATGGCCTGTCCAAACAGGTGAGGGCTATCTCTGAACTCCTGAGGTAATACTGTCCAAGTCATCTGTTGGTGTTTTTCTCCTGGGGTCTCCCACTCAAAGGCAAAAAGATATTGGGATTCCTTAGCCCGTGGTATGCAAAAAAAATGCATCTTTGACATCCAAGATTGTAAACCACTTGGCACTGGGTGGGATTTCTCCCAGGATAACATAGGGATTGGGTACTGTGAGATGGAGGGGGACTACAGCTTCGTTTATGATCCAGAGATCTTGAACCATTCGCCAGGTTCTGTCTTTTTTCTTTACTGAGAGGATTGGGGTGTTACATGGTGAACTGGTGGGGACCAATAGCCCAAAAGCAAGGAATTTATTTATTAAAAGTTGTAGTCACTCTCAAGCCTCTCTTTTGAGAGAGTATTGTTTCTGGTTAGGAAACAGAGTGAGATCTCGGAGGACAATGATGATTGGTTCAGCTTGGTGGGCTTGTCCAGGAATCCCCTGGTCCCTGTCAAGTGGGTTCTTTACCACTAGTGCCACCTGGGAAACCCCATCAAAGAGGTATGGAGCTAACTTATTGTCTTAGATCATGTTCATTGCCTGGGACCCCTACATTGCCATCACATAGCTTTGCCAAGGAAAGGGGGAATGAATATCAGAAGGCTTTGTACAACATGGCTGACTTTAAGTTGAATTTAAAAGATCAGGATGTAACCTTTTTTATATTTTCCCTGTCTGAAAAGTGTTTGGTCTCAGGATCTGGATTACTTTGCCCAAAAATGATGACTAGGGTGACATTGGTAAGGAGCCAAACAAGTTATTACAGTATTGAGTACTGAGTGTTGTATAAATCAGCAAAATTGCTAACCAGAGTTCAGAGTACATGTCTATTATGAACAAAGAGTGATGAAAGACATGTCCTCATATACAAAGAGACTTTGCAGGAAATGGTTCAGCCAGCCGGAAAGTTTATTTTAATGGCTGCCATTAAAAAGTTGGGTTCAAAGCTACCAAGATGTATTTTCATACACACACACACACACACACACACACTCAGAAGCACACAGAGCTTAGGAGGGAATTTGCTTCTGTTCTTGTTTGGAGATGCTTATCTTCATATGTAAAGATATGTTGGGGTCAAGCAATCCCTCATTTAATCTGTTTTTATCCTTCTGTTCCTCTCTGCATGAATTTACATGGCTTTAAGAATCTCATCTGAGTGAGTAAAGCCAACAGAAGTGGGCTGTTGTATATATTTGATGAAATAAGGGATAGAAATCATGCACTGTGTTTTTATAATTCTGGGCTTGCTCCCAGTAGTGACATTAACACATTGTATATGTCATTGTAAGTATCTTCTAGTAAGTTTTTGGATTAATTTGAGAGATTAATGAGAGTGAAAAAGTTGGCTTAAAGCTCAACATTCAGAAAACTAAGATCATGGCATCAGGTCCCATCACTTCATGACAAATAGATGGGGAAACAGTGTCAGACTTTATTTTTATGGGCTCCAAAATCACTGAAGATGGTGACTGCAGCCATGAAATTAAAAGACGCTTACTCCTTGGAAGGAAAGCTATCACCAACCTAGATAGCATATTCAAAAGCAGAGACGTTACTTTGCCAACAAAGGTCCGTCTAGTCAAGGCTATGGTTTCCAGTAGTCATGTATGGATGTGAGAGTTGGACTGTGAAGAAAGCTGAGCACCGAAGAATTGATGCTTTTGAACTGTGGTGTTGGAGAAGACTCTTGAGAGTCCCTTGGACTGCAAGGAGATCCAACCAGTCCATCCTAAGGGAGACCAGTCATGGGTGTTCTTTGGAAGGAATGTTAAAGCTGAAACTCCAGTACTTTGGCCACCTCATGCAAAGAGCTGACTCATTGGAAAAGACTTGGATTCTGGGAGAGATTGGGGGTAGGAAGAAAAGGGGACGACAGAGGATGAGATGACTGGATGACATCACCGACTCAATGAACATGAGTTTGAGTGAACTCCAGGAGTTGGTGATGGACAGGGAGGCCTGGCATGCTGCAATTCATGGGGTCACAAAGCGTTGGACAAGACTGAGCAACTGAACTGAACTGAGAGATGATTGCTGTCTGAAATTGCTTTTGTACTGAACTTGCTGAGAGCTATAAAATGGAATTCTCTTAAATTAAATGTGAATGAATTTTGGTGACTTAAAAATATAAGAGATGGTTGTAGCTTTGTTGAGGCTTATCATTTCATCGAGTAGGTTTAAATCCATGGAAACTTCGATTCATTTGAAAAGAATCAAAGAGAATAAGAGAATCACTTAAGAGAAGAATAAATCACCTATTCTCTATTTCACCAAATACATTGAATATAATACTAGTTCTACATAATATTTCGTTTAAAAAATTGTTTCATGATTTTAATGGTTTCATGGTTTAAATATTAAATCATCTGTTCAATATCCTTCTTGACGTGTCAATACATGTTAGAATCTTTGAGATTTTTACAGCAGAGAAAGCTACCAACCTTCTTTATCCAGTGTTTTCTAAACATATTTAAGAACAGAATATTTTTTTAATATACAGTGAAACAAATTTCCTTTGGAGATCATTTGAAAGATAGTATACTCCTTGATAATTAGAGAAATGGTAAGACACTTTCAGAAATTGTCAGTCCAAAAGTCAGTCTTAGATTAAGTTAACAAAGCAAGCAAAGGACCAGAGGTAGGAAACAGTGGAAAGTGTTTGAAAAATTAACAATTAGTCCAGAGAAGAGATTCACATCCTTGGTGTGACAGGGGAAATGGAGCTGTACAGGTAATCAAGCAAGGGTTAAGAAGGGTCTAGAATGTTAAGTTAAAAAAAAACTTGGATTTTTTTTTTTTACCACGTGATGCAGCTTATAGGATCTTAGTTCGTTGACAAGGGATTGAACCCATGCCCTCTACATTGGGAGCACAGGGTCTTAACCATTGGACCACCAGAGAAGTCCAAAGAGCTTGGATTTTCTTGTGAAGTATTAGTTATTGAAGTTTTTGAAATAGGGTACCTTTTATGTATTTCAAGAAGATAATGCTCATCAGCATGATGTCTGGATTGGTGGCATAAGACCCATTAAGACGGTAATTGCAGTGGTCCAGATGAGAGATTATGGGGCATGAACATAGGCAGTAGCAATGGACTGTAAAGAAAGGGCCACTTGGAAGAGTCACTGGAGAAGCAGAATCAGCAAAACTTGCTGACACCATGTAATGTACATGGGGTTGCTAAAGATGCCTTCGATTTTTCCTTTGTGGTTAACTGGTAGTGTTGTTAATTAAAGAAGAAAACCAGAATATATTGAATGTAGATGATATATTACTCTCTGCTCAAACCCTCCCCAGGTGCCCATTGTACTCAGAATGAAATCTAACCCTCTTGGTCACTACACTCTGCCACCCTGATCTTTTGGCTTTTTCTTAACTGTTCTAGCCACACTTAAGGCTATTCCATTGGCTATTCTCTTTCATCTTAGAATACTCTTCTACCCACTTTTCTGATAGCTTCTTCTATTCTTTCATCCAGGTTTCTGCTCAAATACTGTTTAGTCTAATGGGCCTGTCTATATTATGATGTTCCAAAAAGAATTGTGATGTTGTCTATGGTTTTTCATGTTAGTGCCTTTTTATTTTTCATTTGCTAAAAAGTTTGTCAGGAACATTTTTTTTTAATTACCCAAAATATTTTCTCTATTTATTAAGAAGGTTTTCTCATCTTTAAAATTTTATATGGGGTGGATGTCAGCAACATGGCTGAAGAAGACATCCTGCAGTGTATCCCCCTTCTCCAACATCAACAATTCTGTACCTATCCAGGGACAAACAGAAGTCTTTGTGGGAACTTTGGGATCCAGCACCATACAACAAGGGAACTGTGAAGAATCTCACTCACCTATGCATTGAATAATTGTGCATTGACCTCAGTCCTGGCTGTGGACACTGCAGTGACTCAGGAACCAGCTGAATCTCAATCACCATATAGGAACCCCTGGAGAACATTGTCTTAGACAATCACATACAGGTGAGAGCTTTTGTGGGAGTTCTGGTTTCCATCAGAGAAGTTCCAACACAGTTGGAACCAAAACTCCCCCCAAAACCAACCAAATAAACACACCCAGATGACTTTGGACCCATTGAAGGAAAGCAAGGGCACCAGTTTGACTTTATCCATATCACCCCTCCCCAAAGGTGGCACAGCTCAGTGCCAAGCAACAATTTCTCAGCCCATGATTTCTCCTGCTTGGGAAAGTGAGAACATAACTGAGCTTTCCCCTAGATATATGGGACACTGCCAAAGAGGCCTATTTTTATCATATCCTGGTATCCAGAATCCTAAGTCATGAGCTGCATAACTGGGGGTTAGGGGGTGGAAAGAGGCTGGGATAGCAGCAGATAGCACTCTCGAAGGGTGGTAGAGGGACATGGATCCTGCTAATTGCTTCTCAGGATCCATCACTAAGTTCTATTAAGAGAATAGAATAGTGGTTTCCAGGAACTGGGGATAGGGAAATGGGAAGATTTTGACATAGGGTACAAAGTTCCAGGCTGGTGATTATACTTATGTCCCTCAGTCGTATCCAACTCTTTGCAACCACACGGATTGTAGCACACCAGGATCCACTGTCCATGGGATTCTCCAGACAGGAATACTAGAGTGGGTTTTCATTTCCTACTCCAGGGGATCTTCTTGACCCAGGGATTGAACCTGTGTCTTCTGCATTCTCAGGTATATTCTTTACCACTGTGCCACAATACTGTATTATATACTTGAAAGTTGTTAAGAAAGTAGATTTTAAATGTTCTTACCACACAAAAGAAGTGATAATTATCTGATATGATTAAGGTATTAACTAAACCTACTATAGTAATCATTTCACAGTTTTCAAATGTGTCATCACATGCATGTTAATTTTACACAATGTTAAATGTCAGTTACGTTTCAGTAAAATTGGAAAAAAATAAAAAGGAAATGTGGTATATATGCATACACAATGGAATATAATACAACCTCAGAAAAGAAGGAAATCCTGTCACGTGCTTAATTTTGATTCATCTTGAGGATATTATGCTAAGTCAAATAAGCCAATTACAAAAGGACAGATACTCAAAATTTCCTGGTGTTGGGGGCCCAGGTTCAGTACCTGGTAGGGGAACTAAGATCTCACAAGCTGGGTGGTGCAACCAAAACAAAACAAAATGAAAGGACAGATATTGTCCTTTAGATACTTCTATTCATGTAAAATATCTTAACTTGTCAAATAATAAAAACAAAAAGTATAAAGATGGTTGCCAAAAGCTGTGGGTAGGAAGGAGGGAAAATTAGTGTTTAATGAGTAGAGTTTCAGTTTTGTAAGACGAATAGTTGTAGAGATCTGTTGTACAACAATGCAACTATACTTAATACTACTGAACTGTGTATTTAAGAATGGTTAATATAGTAAATTTGATGTTATATTTTTAACCACAATAAAATTAACTGAAAAATGAATTAAAGTTTCCTAGGGGTGCCATCTATGGGGTTGCACAGAGTCAGACACGACTGAAGTGACTTAGCAGCAGCAGCAGCAATGATGTATCAGTAATTAATTATACAAGCAAATCTTCAAAAATTATATAATAACTATCTCAGTAATGTATAAAATCATTGGCATACAAATAAAAACCAGTGATCTATCACCTCACACCTGTTAGTTTAGTTATTATCAAAAGAAAAACAAAAGATAACAAGTGTTGTTGGTGAGAAGAAATTAGAACCACTTTATGTTGTGGTGAGGTGAGGTGAAGTCACTCAGTCGTGTCCGACTCTTTTCGACCCCATAGACTGTAACCTACTAGGCTTCTCTGTCCATAGGATTCTCCAGGCAAGAATACTGGAGTGGATTGCCATTTCCTTCTCCAGAGGATCTTCCTGACCCAGGGATCAAACCCAGGTCTCCCGCATTGGAGGCAGACGCTTTAACCTCTAAGCCACCAGGGAAGCCCCTTTATGTTGTGGTAGAAATTTAAAATGGTGCAGCCATTATGGACAAGAGTATAAAAACTAAATATATATAAATATATTTAAGCATATAACATATAGAAATTAAAATTAGAATTCTCATATTAACCACCAGTCCTACTTCTGTTATTTATCCAAAAGAATTAAAATGAGAATCTCAAGTATATATCTGCATTCCCATTTACTGCAGCATAATTCACAATAGGCAAGTTTTGCAAATGACCTAAATGCCCACTGACAGATGAGTGGATAAAGAAAAATGTAATGTAATATTTTTAAGCCTTAGAAGAGGAAATCCCACCATTTGTGACAACATGGGTGAACCTGGAAAATGTTACGTTAAGTGAAGTAAGCTAAGAGGTAGAAGGAAAAATACTACATGATTCAACTTATATGAGGAAGTTAGTCAAACTTACAGAGAGTAGAATGGTGGTTACCAAGGGGATGGAAATTGGGAGTTACCATTTAACAGATAAAAAGTTTCACTTATGCAAAACTTCCAGAGATCTGATGTATAACACTATCTATAGTTAATACTGTATTGTATACTCAAGAATTTAAGAGGGTAGATCTCATATCATGCATTCTTACTAATCATAAAACCCATTATTACATATGTTTTATATATACTTCTAGATTTGATCCTTTACTTGTTTTTTTGTGGATACATATATATGTGTGTGTGTGTCTGTGTATATATGTAAAAAATCAATCTACAGGGGCCTATATGTTTTTGGTATTATCTTTCTCATATTTGAGTATCAGTAATTTTTGCATTAGAAGCTGCTTTGAGGAGCTCTCCTCCTTTTCTTATAAGTTTTCATGTTGCATATAGCATAGAAATTGCTTTTTTCCTTAGGTGTGTACAGCAGGGTTTCTCAGATTTGGCAATATTGGCATTTTGAGAAGGATAAATCTTTGTTGTGGGATCTGTCCTGTGCAGTATATGATGTTTAGCATCATCACTGGTCTCTACCCATGAAATGTCAGTAGCACTCCCTCAACCCCCACATTGTGACAAGCCCAAATGTCTCCAGACATTTCCAAATTACCACCTTAGGGTCAAATCCCCCTAACACATACTTGCCAAATGGGAACCATTGGTGTAAAGGAACTCTACCACCAACTGTCTAGGCCTGATGACTTTTAAAGGAGATTTAATAGTATTTCCTATTCCTTTCATGATTGTTAGTCTTTTCAAGTTTTCTTCTTGTGCCAATTTTGATAGTTTTTATATTCTCACAAATCATTTATTTTCTAAAGAATGTCCTCATTATTTATGAAATTTCCTCTATATCTATGGGCTGCCCAGGTGGCTCAGTGGTAAAGAATCTGCATTTGCAATGCAGAAGACATGGCAGGATCTGAGAGTTCAGTCCCTGGGTTCAATCCCTGTGTAGGGAAGATGCCCCAAAGAAGGAAGTGGCAATCAATTCTAGCATTCTTGCCTGGAAAAATAATCTATCTATTTCCATATTTTTCTATTCAAATTTACTCTTTTGTTTTCACTCAGTTCAGTTCAGTCACTGAGTCATGTCTGACTCTTTGTGACTCCATGAACCGCAGCACACCAGGCCTCCTGGTTCATCGCCTGCCAGCGTCCTTCCCCAGTGGATCCAGGGTAATTCGAAGGGGAGATGGAGTAGGCATCCTAGGGAAAAGTTTATTTAATTGCAGATATATAGAAAGATTAGAAACGGATAGTGTAGTAGGAAAATTAGTGGAGAAGAAGAGGCTGAATAACTTGGTTTATGTGGAATACTAATCACCACCTACGTAGGCCACAGGCATCTTTCCATTCTCCTGAAGGAGAGGAGGCACTGAGGCCTCCCCAGTCTGATCTTAGAAGCCCAGGCAAAATTAGCAGGCTTGGTGAGTACCCACATTCCAGATGGGAATTCAGCCAGAAAAACGGAGAGCAAGAAAGAAATGACATTGGAGAATCAGTCTTTCCAGAAACTGATCCGATTTCTTTATTCTTCAGGTTTGCTTATATACTTTTTGTTATACGTAAGGATGAATACAGAGTCACGCAGGGGTCAACAGACCTGACCCTTGTCACTATCAGGTGCTTCATATAAAATTATACAAAAGTCTTATGGGTTTTACGTCATCTTCTAGTCATGAGGCCTGATGACATTTTATGGCCCCTTCTGATAACAGTCAGTCAACCAGAAAACTTATTTTTTCTAGGGGTGATTTTTTCTTAAACCAGGCACCACCCTCCAAATAAAGTTGCATTCCTATAGGGTGAAGGTGTGGCAGGTTACAATCAAGAAAAGGAATTTACTTAATCTAAGGTTTAACATGATTAATCTTAAAGGTTAATACTTATTTCTCCTATATGCTAGTTATATTCATTATAAGGGCAGGTAATATGGAGATTTAGCAGCAAACATCAGCCCAACAAATGAAAACCCTTCACTAATGTTCCCCTTAAGATCTGTCCAGTCCCAAGATAGTGATAAAGTTACATTTTTACATAGCAAGGACACAGTGATTAATAACAAAGTACAGTGATCCATAACAAAAGAGAAAACTCATCAACTCAAAAAGTCTAGCATTGCTAACATCGAAAACCACTATATTTCCTTTTCTACATTCCAAACACATTGACCAACATATTCTCAGGTGTCCAAGGATATGGAGGCCTGGCGGCAATCATTGACTCAACAATGAGAAAAGCCCTATGCTAATTAAGGCTTTCAAAATACTCCAAACTCTCTGTGCTGTTTATGGTTGAGAGATTGTCACACAAGCTAGTCTGTCAGCAGAGAGGTTTGACCTGAGACAGCCTTGTCACACCCAGGGCAGGGAATTAGCAGGAATTATTGGCACAACAAATGCAAAAACCCTTCACCAATATAATTTCCAATGAACCCACTATACTATACCAATAGTTTTCTAACTTCTCAAAAGAGTCTGTATTTAGAAAGTTTTAAAGCATCTCGTGCCTCTCACGGTTGAGAGGCTGCAAACAATCACATGTGGCCAGACGAACCTGATCAGGCAGGCTAGAGGACCTTCAGAGGAGTTTGTAAGTTGAAACACTCTTGTCACTCCCAGAAATTTTTATTAACTGGAGCTGCAAGCTAACTCCTTCTCCGAGAGAAATGGTTATGGGGGAGAGACCCCATAAAGTCAGAGGTGTAGGTGAGAGCATAAAACAGACTCTGGTTTTGGGGGTAGATGCTCGGGAACAGGGAGTTTCCTGAGGCTTGATCCTGCCTTTGCTTATGCCAAGCCTCCTTCCTCATGACCTTTGCCATGGGCGGAGTTCCTCACGCTGGCTCCCGGCAACCACCAACTCCCGGAGTTTACCCAAACTCATATCCAGTGTGTCAGTGATGCCATCCAGGCATCTCATCCTCTGTCGTCCCCTTCTCCTCCTGCCCTCAATCTTTCCCAGCACCATGGTCTTTTCAAATGAGTCAGTTTTTCGCATTAGGTGGCCAAAGTATTGGAGTTTCACCTACAACATCAGTCCTTCCAATGAACATCCAGGACTGATCTCCTTTAGGATGTACTAGTTGGATCTCCTTGCAGACCAAGAGTCTTTTCCAACACCACAGTTCAAAAACATCAATTCTTTGCCACTCAGCTTTCTTTATAGTCCAAATAGCACATCCATACATGACTCTGGGAAAATCACAGCCTTGACTAGATGGACCTTTGTTGGCAAAGTAATGTCTCTGCTTTTTAATATGCTGTCTAGGTTGGGCATAATGTTCCATCCAAGGAGTAAGCATCTTTCAATTTCATAGCTGCAATCACCATCTGCAGTGATTTTGTAGCCCAAAAATTAAAGACTGACACTGTTTCCACTGTTTCCCCATCTATTTGCCATGAAGTGATGGGACCAGATGCCATGATTTAGTCTTCTGAGTGTTGATCTTAAAGCAAACATTTTCACTCTCCTCTTTCACTTTCATCAAGTGGCTCTTTAGTTCTTCTTCACTTTTTGCCATAAATGTGGTGTCATCTGCATATCTGAGGTTATTGATATTTCTTCCAGCAATCTTGATTCCTTCTTGTGATTCTTCAAGCTGAGCGTTTCTCATGATGTACTCTGCATAGAAGTTAAATAAGCAGCGTGACAATATACAGCCTTGATGTACTCCTTTCCCTATTTGGAACCAGTTTGTTGTTCCATGTCCAGTTCTAACGATTGCTTCCTGACCTGCATACAGGTTTCTCAAGAGGCAGGTCAGGTGGTCTGATATTCTCATCTCTTTCAGATTTTTCCACAGTTTTTTGTGATCCACACAGTCAAAGGTTTTGTCATAGTCAATAAAACAGAAATATATATTTTTTTTTATGGAATTCTCTTGCTTTTTCGATGATCCAGTGGATGATTGGTAATTTGATCTCTGGTTCCATTGCCTTTTCTAAAACCAGCTTGAACATCTGGAAGTTCATGGTTCACATACTGCTGAAGCCTGGCTTGAAGAATTTTGAGCATTACTTCACTAGTGTGTGAGATGAGTGCAATTCTGTGGTAGTTTGAGCATTCTTTGGCATTGCCTTTCTTTGAGATTGGAAAAAAAAACTGACCTTTTCCAGTCCTGTGGCCACTGCTGAGTTTTCCAAATTTGCTGGCATATTGAGTGCAGCCTGTGCACAGCATCACCTTTCAGGATTTGAAATAGTTCAACTGGAATTCCGTCACCTGCACTAGTTTTGTTCGTAGTGATGCTTTGTAATGCCCACTTGACTTCATATTCCAGGATGTCTGGCTCTAGGTGAGTGATCACACCATTGTGATTATCTGGTTCATGAAGATCTTTTTTTTGTGCAGTTCTTCTGTGTATTCTTGCCACCTCTTCTTAATATCTTCTGCTTCTGTTAGGTCCATACCATTTCTGTCCTTTATTGAGCCCATCTTTGCATGAAATATTCCCTTGGTATCTCGAATTTTCTTGAAGAAATCTCTTGTCTTTCCCATTCTGTTGATTTCCTCTATTTCTTTACAGTGATTGCTGAGGAAGGCTTTCTTATCTCTCCTTGCTATTCTTTGGAACTCTGCATTCAAATGGATATATCTTTTGTTTTCATTACATTTCCCAAAGGTTTGTCTATATCATTGCTATTTTTAAAACAATTATGAAGTCATTTCCTGATTTTTTACAAGTACTAGGTACTCTACCATATGGATAAAACAAGTTTACTGCCACAATAAATTTCTGAAGCAGTTTCTGCGTACAGATTTGCAAACTTTCAATTACAATATTATAAGCATTAGCATAACAGCATAGATTGGGTACTACATAAATACAAGAAGGGTAGCTAAATAATAACTCTGGGGTCAGGAAAGACTTACAGAAGCTTGAGTTGAGTCTTGAAGGATTTGAAACAAAACATCTAAGGTATGACTAATTGAAATTGCTTCTAACTCTGCTAGAAATTCAATGAAAAGACAGCTGAGTATGGCAAGATGTTGGGGATAGGTTATGGTTTAGGCAGATGTGTGAGTGTGGAGGTAATTTCTGGTGGGTAGAGCTGCAGACATAAAGCTCTAAAATGAAAACTCAAAAAATTGAAATTTTTTTATATGGGAAATAAAAAAATAGAATGCTTTTTAAAATCTTGAGAGTGAATGACAGGAAATGTGTGTGCTATATGAAAATCAGGATGCTGAAGTAGAGGGAAAAAAACATCAAAGTTCACTTTCAATCATACGTATTCATTATATGTCTGCATGTATCATACTCTTCCCGACTCTCCTTTTCCCTTTATGACTGTCTTTTTTTAAGTCCTATTTTCATTTACATAACTGGAGGGATTTTTCTGGTGCCTCCAGAAACTTGCTCTTAATGTGAAAAAAAATGTTCCACTCCCCTTAGCATTAGTGTTATGGTCATTGTACATACGCTTCCCAAATTACTTTTATGAGGAGTGGCAGGTCTGCCTTTGGATCCATCTGATTTCTGGCATGATTCACAGTCCTACCAGGCAGTGGACCACTGGGAGAGTCAGTCAAGGTCAGGGCCACTGAAGAGGAAAAGGTTGAAGTGATAATGGTGTAAAATTAATCTGAGCTGAGATTCTGTCTTCTTTTTACCTCACTAGAAATTAGAATTACCTGTGTTGTGATCTGGAGATGTGTGCATTGCTTTTCAATTCAATTTTTGGTATTATTGTTTCCAAAATTGTAATGTAACATGTTCAGTTCTTTCCTTATATTCATATCTCTAACAAAACTGCTAAGTGGTATTGTATCTTGCTAAGAGGCAGGTGTACCAGTCTTGACAGAAAATCCCAGGTGACTTTAAAGAGGTAGGGCAGAAACAACGGAGCTAATCAAATAATCTTTTAGTAAAGGAATCTCTGATGCAGAGCACAGAAGTTCTCAAAGACCTATGCCAAAAGTTAAAATCACTTGGTGTACTAATTGGATATTTTAAGAGTAAGACCGTTATGCACTTAGCCAGTGTGGGGTGAGGTAGTACTCTCATTGGCTTGCAGTTCCTTCAGTTACACAGGCATACTTAAATTTTTTTTTCATTCCAGTTTTCTTGAGATATAGTTGACATACAGCATTGTATAAGTTTAAGGTGTACAGTATGTTGATTTGACTCACATACATCATGAAATAACTACCACAGTAAGTTTAGTGCACATCTGCATCCATCATCTCATATAGATACAAAATTAAAGAAATTAAAAAAAAATTTCCTTGTGATGAGAACTCAGGTTTTACTCTAAACAATTTTCATATATAACAAACAGTACTGTATATTTCTTTAGTTATCTATTGGTTATTTGGCAGTATAGGGTTTCAGTTCAGTTCAGTCACTCAGTCTTGCCTGACTCTTTGCAACCCTATGAACTGTAGGACGCCAGGCCTCCCTGTCCATCACCAACTACTAGAATTTACTCAAACTCATGTCCATTGAGTTGGTGATGCCATCCAACCATTTCATCCTCTGTCGTCCCCTTCTCCCACTTTCAATCCTTTCCAGCATCAGAGTCTTCTCAAATGAGTCAGTTCTTCACATCAGGTAACCAAAGTATTGGAGTTTCAGCTTCAGCATCAGTCCTTCTAATGAACATTTAGGACTGATTTCCTTTAGGATGGACTGGTTGGATTTCCTTGTTGTCCAAGGGACTCTATATATAGTCCAATTCTCACATCCATACATGACTACTGAAAAAACTATAGTTTTGACTACACATACCTTTGTTGGCAAAGTAATGTCTCTGCTTTTTAATATGCTGTCTAGGTTGGTCATAACTTTTCTTCCAAAGAGAAAGCATCTTGTAATTTCGTGGCTGCAGTCACCATCTGCAATGATTTTGTAGCCCCAAAGATAGTCTGTCACTGTTTCCATTGTTTCCCCATCTATTCTCCATGAAGTGATGGGACCAGATGCCATTATCTTAGTTTTCTAAATGTTGAGTTTTAAGACAACTTTTTCACTCTTCTCTTTCACTTTCATCAAGAGGCTGTTTAGTACTTCTTAGCTTTCTGCCATAAGAGAGGTGTCATCTGCATATCTGAAGATATTGACATATCTCCTAGCAATCTTGATTCCTGCTTGTGCTTCATCCGGTCCAGCGTTTCTCATGATGTACTCTGCATAGAAGTTAAATAAGCAGGGTGACAATATACATCCTTGATGTGTTCCTTTCCCTATTTGGAACCAGTCTGTTGTTCCATGTTCAGCTCTAACTGTTGCTTCTTGATCTGCATCAGATTTCTCAGGAGGCAGGTCAGGTGGTCTGGTATTCCCATCTCTTTCAGATTTTTCCACAGTTTGTTGTGATCCACACAGTCAAAGGCTTTGGCATAGTCAATAAAGCAGAAATAGATGCTTTTCTTGCTCTCTTGTTTTTTTTTTTTTTTTTTTTTTT
>SJYT01078769.1:86308-109879 GCA_006410635.1 Cephalophus harveyi
CAGGTGGTCTGGTATTCCCATCTCTTTCAGATTTTTCCACAGTTTGTTGTGATCCACACAGTCAAAGGCTTTGGCATAGTCAATAAAGCAGAAATAGATGCTTTTCTTGCTCTCTTGTTTTTTTTTTTTTTTTTTTTTTTTTATGATCCAGCGGATGTTGGCAATTTGATCTCTCGTTCCTCTGCTTTTTCTAAAACCAGCATGAACATTTGTAAGTACATGGTTCATGTATTGTTGAAGCCTGTCTTGGAAAATTTTGAGAATTACTTTACTAGCGTGTGAGATGAGTGCAATTCTGCGGTAGTTTGGACGTTCTTTGGCATTACCTTTCTTTGGGATTGGAATGAAAGCTGACCTTTTCCAGTCCTGAGTTTTCCAAATTTGCTGGCACATTGAGTGCAGCATGTGCACAGCATCATCTTTTAGGATTTGAAATAGCTCACCTGGAATTCCATCACCTCCACTAGTTTTGTTCATAGTGATGCTTTGTAAGGCCCATTTGACTTCATATTCCAAGATGTCTGGCTCTAGGTGAGTGATCACACCATTGTGATTATCTGGTTCATGAAGATCTTTTTTGTGCAGTTCTTCTGTGTATTCTTGCCATCTCTTCTTAATATCTTCTGCTTCTATTAGGTCCATACCATTTCTGTCCTTTATTGAGCCAATCTTTGCATGAAATGTTCCCTTGGTATCTTGAATTTTCTTGAAGAAATCTCTAGTCTTCCTCATTCTATTGTTTTCTTCTATTTCTTTGCACTGATTGCTCAGAAAGGCTTTCTTATCTCTCCTTGCTATTCTTTGGAACTCTGCGTTCAAATGGATATATCTTTCCTTTTCTCCTTTGCCTTTCTATTAATACATGATTGTCACATTGTTCAGTCTTCAGTGGTAATGGAAAACATTTCTTTGGCTTAGGGTAAATACCCCACCTCCAGCCCTATAGAGCACCAAGTACTTTCTAATAGAACTTAATGCACTGTTTTGTGCTTCCCCGTTGGATCAGTGGTAAAGAATCTGCCTGCCAAGCAGGTGATGTGGGTTTGATACATAGGCCAGGATGGCCTGTAGGTCAAGATTCTTTACCAGCTGAGCCACAAGGGAAGTCTGGTATATTGTTTAGCCTTCATGTTTTTTTTGCATTTTTGTAGTTGATTTCTCTTTTTCTTTCTAGTATCAAACTGCTGTGGTCAGAAAAAATGCTTGATATGATTTCAGTCTTCTTAAATTTACTGATACTTGTTTTATGGCCTAGTATATTATATATCCTGGAAAATATTCCACGTGCAGTTGAATAGAATGTGTATTCTCCTTTCGGGTGGAGTATTTTCTTTATCTATTAAGTCTGTCTGGTCTAATGTGTAATATAAAGCCAGTGTCTCCTCATTGATTTTTTTTGTCTGGGTATCTGTCCATTAACATTAAATGTTAAACTATCAAAATTGTTAAAGGAGTGTTAAAGTCTTACCCTGCTATTATTGTGTTATTGTCATTTGTTCTCTTTATGTCTGTTACTATTTGCTGTATATATTCAGGATGGGTGGATATATGTATTTATAACTGTTGTATCCCCTTCTTGGATTGATCCCTTGATCCTTGTATAATATATTTCTTGTCTCTTGTTATGCATATGCAATGCTTAGTCGCTTCAGTCATGTCTGAGTCTTTGCAACCATATGGTCCGTAGCCTGCCAGGCTCCTCTGTCCATGGGATTCTCCAGGCAAGAATATTGGAGTGGGTTGCCAATTTCTCCTCCAAGGGATCTTCCCCACCCAGGGATCAGTCCCACATCTGCAGCACCTACTGCACTGCAGGGGAATTCTTTACTGCTGAGCCACCAGGGAAGTTTCTTGTTACAGTCTCTGTTTTAAAGTGTATTTTGTATGATATAAGTATTAATACCCTGACTTTTTTTTATTTCCATTTTCGTAGAATGACTTTTATCATCCCCTCACTTTTGATCTGTTTGTGTCTTTAGATCTGAAGTGTCTCCTATAGGCAGCACACATATGGGTATTTTTGTAGCCATTCAGCCACTATCTGTCTTTTGATTGGAGCATTTATTAGTTTTACATTTAAACTAACTATTGATAGATAAGTATGTGTTGCCATTTGGTTAATTGGGGGTTGTTTTCATAGTTCATATATATATATTATATATACGACAGTTTTATACACACACACATGTAATGCTATCAGTTGACTTTTCAGCAGAAACTACAGGTTAGAAGGGAGTGGTACAAAATATTTAAAGTGATGAAAAGGAAAACCTACAGGCAGTTCTTTACCTGGCAAGGTTAGAGAACACTTAATTGTAATATGTTCTTTTACATACATGTCTCCCCTAATAACTAATACACTCCTTGAAGGAAGGATCCTTGGTGTTAATCTTTGAAATTGAATGCTCAGCATGTTTCCTGTGAAGTGTTTGGGGAAATAAATTGAATGTTGCTCTCTCTCATCATGTAATTGACTTCTATTAATACATGTCTGTCACGTGATTCAGTCTTCAGTGATAATGCAAAACATTCCTTTGGCTTGGGGTTAATACACCACCTACAACACTATAGAGCACCAAGTACTTTCTAATAGAACCTAATGCACTGTTTTGTGCTTCCCAGATGGATCAGTGGTAAAGATTCTGCCTGTCAAGCAGGAGATGTGGGTCCGATCCTCAGGTCAGGATGGTCCCCCAGAGAAGGAAATAGCAACACACTCCAGTATTCTTTCCTGGGAAATCCCAAGGATAGAGGAGCCTGGTGGGCTATACAGTCCATGGTGTTGCAAAGAGTCAGACATGACTTGCAACTAAACAACAGCAGCAACAACAATGTATTATATTACAATTTCTTTTCCATATCTATTTCTTGTGATCTTTTAAGTACACAGATTGTGCCAGATTCATCTCCATATGCTTCAGAGACTACTGTTTACCTGGTTTATAATATATGTTCTATAAATTTTGGATGGATAGAAGGATGGGTGGATGGATGGATTAGTAGATGACAATTGGAAATAACATGAGGGAACAGTACTTAGAAAACAATATCTTGTAATTCCCAGCTCTGTCCATTATTGACTGTTCTGTTTTAGGCAAGTCACTTCACTTCTTGAAGTTTCATTTTCCTTAGTTATAAAGTGGAAACAATAGTCATTATTCTGCTTTTCTCAGTGGGTTAGTATGAAGAGAAAGATCAAAATAAAATAAGAGCTGTGAGATTTTAAAGAAACTTTTAATGATCTATGCAAATTATGGGTGATTAAAAAAGAAAAACAAGTCAAAGGATGACTTAGTTTTATCTTTCCTATGTAAAGCTAGAATAGTCTGTTATAAGATTTAAAGATTCTTTTGATCGTGGAAAACAACACACTGACATGGAGATAGATGAAAGGTTTAACTCTTCATTACTTACAGTTCTGAAGGAGAGAAGGCCACCAGACAGGGACACACAGCAGGTTGGTTGTATCTGGGGAAAATATAAGAGCAAGCTGGAGCTCTAGAGGTAAGCTTACGTATGGCAAGTGGAGTAGGGTTAGCTATGTTTTGTGGGCTTCCTGTAGATTGGCTGATTTGAATAACTTCCCATACTCTCAGGTATCAGAGCTACCCCTAGTTGTCTTGTACCTGATCCCAGGGGTGATAAGAGCATGTTCATAGTGGCCCAGAGTGTGAGAGCACATTTCAGAAAGTGGTTTGCATGTGGACTTAATTAGTTACTGAAGAAGGAGAACTGTGACTTCTCTGGTGGTACAGTGGATAAGAACATGCTTGCAAGTTCAGGGGCACAGGTTTGATCTCTGGTCTGAGAAGATTCCATATGCTAAAGAGAAACTAAGTTGATGCACCACAATTAAGCCCACATTCTAGAGTCTGTGAGTCACAACTCTTGAGCCCATATGCCACAACTACTGAAGTCTGCATGCTGTAGGGCCTGTGAGCCAAAACTACTGAGGTTTTGTGCCACAAATACTAAAGCCTTCATGCCCTAGAGTCTACACACCTCAACTATTGAAGACTTTGCACCTAGAGCCTGTGCTCTGCAACAAGAGAAGCCACCACAATGAGAATACTGTGTACCACAACGAAGAGTAGCCTTTGCTTGCCACTAGAGAAAGCCTGCACAAAGCAATGAAGACCCAGCACAGCCAAAAAGAAAGAAAGGAAGAAAGAAGGCTCTAGCCAGATCCTCAAAACTAGGTCAATACAACCATTAAAAAACATGTTAAAATATGAAGATCTGTAATGTGCATAATTTACACACATAAAATTGTCTTTGCAGATGATATGATTGTCTATGTAGAAAATCAGAAAGAATCAAGAACTTCTAAAATTAACAAGCAAGGTTGCAGGATATAAAGTTAATATGCAAAAGTGAATTGCTTTCCTATATGCCAACAATGTACAAATGGAATTTGAAATTAAAAAGTTGATATTATTTACATTAGTATCCAAAACAAATGAAGTACTTAGGCATAAATCTAACCAAATATATTCAAGATCTAAATGAGGAAAACTACAAAACTCTGGTGAGCAAAATCAAAGAACTAAATAAGTAGATATTCCATATTCATGGATAGGGAGACTGAGTATGGTCAAGATGTCAGTTCTTTCCAATTTGATCTGTAAATTCAAAGCAATACCATTCGAAGTCCCAGTAAGCTATTTTATGGATATCAGCAAACCAATTCTAAACTTTATGTGGAGAGGCAGCCTCCATTACCACCTCAGGATGGTCGCTAGTCGATAGTAAAAAGCTGGAGATCTGAGTTCTGCAAAGAAATTAATTCTGTCAACATTTATGCAAGCTTAGAAGGGAATCCAGAGCCCCAGGAAGGAATGCCTCCTGGCTGGCACTTTGATTGAGACTCTGAAGCAGAGGACACAGTTAAGCCGTGCCTGGATTCCAGACCAATGGAAACTGTTACAGAATAAATGTGTGTTGTTTTAAGCATTAAGTTTATGATAATTTTTTATATAGACATTCACAGAGTTTTTCAAAATTCCTAATTTTGTTTTTTTTCACCAGTAAATTCCATATTGTTTTGATGAATAGATTATCCTCTGGAACTTTCTGCAGAATATAATGAACTGTTAAATTTTCTGGCCTTAAATAATAAATAATGCCTGCTTCTCTGAGCTTTTTGATTACTTCTCAACACTGTAGTCCTAGCCCTCCCCCCCCTTTTTTTTTTACTTAGTATGAGTACTTTTTTCAAGATTCCCAGAGCCATTGTAGTAGTATGTCATCACTTTCTCCTGTCCTTGTTAGATTATTAGTAGTTTAGTTCCTAAGTCATGTCCATCTCTTGTCTTCCCATGGACTGTAGCCCACGAGTTTCCTCTATCCATGAGATTTCCTAGGCAGGTTGACATTTCCTTCTCCAGAGGATCTCCCCAACCGACGGATTGAACCTGGGTCTCCTGCATTGCAGGCAGTCTCCAGGGAAGCCCAGGATAATCTATCCTTGCTAGATTCAGTTCAGTTCAGTCGCTCAGTCGTGTCCAACTCTTTGCAACCCCATGAATCGCAGCACGCCAGGCCTCCCTGTCCATCACCAACTCCCGAAGTTCACACAGACTCACATCCATCGAGTCAGTGATGCCATCCAGCCATCTCATCCTCTGTTATCCTCTTCTCCTCCTGCTCCCAATCCCTCCAAGCATCAGAGTCTTTTCCAATGAGTGAACTCTTTGCATGAGGTGGCCAAAGTACTGGAGTTTCAGCTTCACCATCATTCCTTCCAAAGAAATCCCAGGGCTGATCTCCTTTAGAATGGATTGGTTGGATCTCCATGCAGTCCAAGGGACTCTCAAGAGTCTTCTCCAACACCACAGTTCAAAAGCATCAATTCTTAGGCACTCAGCTTTCTTCACAGTCCAACTCTCACATCCATACATGACCACAGGAAAAACCTTAGCCTTGACTAGACAGAACTTAGTCAGCAAAGTAACGTCTCTGCTTTTGAATATGCTATCTAGATTGGTCATAACTTTCTTTCCAAGGAGTAAGCTTCTTTTAATTTCATGGCTGCAGTCACCATCTGCAGTGATTTTGGAGCCCAAAGCAATAAAGTCTGGCACTGTTTCCACTGTTTCCCCATCTATTTCCCATCAAGTGATGGGACTGGATGCCATGATCTTCGTTTTCTGAATGTTGAGCTTTAAGCCAACTTTTTCGCTTTCCTCTCACTTTCATCAAGAGGCTTTTTAGCTCCTCTTCACTTTCTGCCATAAGGGTGGTGTCGTCTGCATGTCTGAGGTTATTGATATTTCTCCCAGCAATCTTGATTCCAGCTTGTGTTTCTTCGAGTCCAGAGTTTCTCATTATGTACTCTGCATATCCAATCCTTAATAATGGTGGATTTCTCCAATATTGGGCTTCTCTTGTGGCTCAGTTGGTAAAGAATCTGCCTGCAATGTGGGAGACGTGGGTTCAATCCCTGGGTTGGGAAGATCCCCTGGAGAAGGGAAAGGCTACCCACTCTAGTATTCTGGCCTGGAAAATTCCATGGACTGTATAGTCTATGGGGTAGCAAAGAGTCAGGCACAACTGAGCGGCTTTCATTTTCACTTTCTTCAATATTAATCACCACTTCTAGTTTTTTGCTTCTCTTGATTCAGTGTCTTCAGTGTCTTCCTACTAGGTTCTCTAGTTAATTACATGTATAATCACCACCTTTCCCTCCCTTTGCCAGCCCAATACTTTCCCCAGCTAGTCTATGTTGTGACTTCACCTTAGTTATTTGTTAGTTGGTCAGAAACAAAGGTGGGGATTGATTGCAAGAGGATCCTGAATTGACTTGCAAGGCAGAAACCTTTGCTTTCTCTTTGAGCAATGGATGAAAGCTACTTTAACAAAGATCAGTGGACCACTCTTCAGTCCCAAGGGGTTCAGGGGAATCTGTGGATTGAAGAATTTCAAGTGTATTGACAAAATACCCTCATCCCAAGATTCAGAGCCCCCTTCACTTCTTATGATTGCCCTGTCTTTTGACACAGGGTTGAGATTCCAGCTTCCCAATGTCCTCTACGCGTATAAAGTCTTAAACCTGATCCTCAGCCTTTTCTGCTTTCTAACTGAAAAAGATGAATTTCTTTATGTGCTGCCAAGAAAGCCCTTTGATTTTCATGTTTTGTCTTAAATTGGTAATTTATCACCCTCAACTTTTCATTGATTTTCTCCAGTATATCAATAATACCCATAAGTTATCGAGTTCTGTATTCCTTATAATTACTACTCACCCTGGTGGCTCGGACGTTAAAGTGTCTGCCTGCAATGCAGGATCCCTGGGTCAGGAAGATACCCTCGAGAAGGAAATGGCAAACCCACTCCAGTATTCTTACCTGGAGAATCCCATGGACAGAGGAGCCTGGTGGGCTACAGTCCACGGGGTCGCAAAGAGTCAGACATGACTGAGCAACTTCAGTTTCACTTTCAAACCTTTGCAATGCCTGAGATATTGTGCACACTATTGCATTTCTTTTCATCCTAGATCCCATTCTAGTTTATCACAGTTGCACTGCTACATCATGCCAGCAGCTGTTAGTATTCCAGCTGCCACAAGAGATGAAGTCCTCTTATCTATGTGACCAGTGAGTGATCTTGCTCTAAAATTCCATATTTGAGACTACTTCTTAGGACTGTTAGGCTTCCCTGGTGGCTCAGATGGTAAAGAGTCTACCTGTAGTTTGGGAGACCCCGGTTCAATCCGTGGGTTGTGAAGATCCCCTGGAGAAGGAAATGGCAACCCACTCCAACATTCTTGCCTGAAAATCCCATGGATGGAGGAGCCTGGCAGGCTAGAGTCCACGGGATTGCAAAAAGTCAGACACGACTGAGCAACTTCACTTTTCTTAGGATTGTTACCAATATGAGTTGCCTTGGGTCATGTTTCCCAAGAAAACAAAAGTTGCATATAAAAGGTTTTTTTGGAGAATGACAGTCCTGATGGGGATATCTGGCTGGAGATGGCACTATGTACTACAATTTCAAAAGAGGCTAGTAGTCTGTGATTATAGACTGTTATTCTAGTTAAGGTTTTGCTCTTCAGACTTAAATATTTTTTCAGGAGAAAACTCTAAAACAAAATGAACTATGTAACTATACTTTTTCAGTAAATAAACATTTATGGAATGTTTACTATGCCAGGCACTGTGGTAGATACTGTTGATACAACAACCAACCCTACACAGTTGAAAGAATAAAATCATCCCCTTAAATCCAGCCAGATGAAGAGTGCAAATTAAAATCATCCTTGAGTTAGAATTTAGTCATTATAAACATTATTTTAAAAGCTTTAGCTGCATCTTTCTGTTGTTGCAAGGAAGGCCATAAAAAGTATATAGCTCAGCAACCATGTTATTTTGAATTCCCAATCAGCTAAAAAAAAAAAAAATTCGAAAGGGAAGAAGGTATTAAGGCAATGAAGAGGAGGAACTAACACTTCTCTGTATAATATAATGAACTATCATCAATGTGAAAGATTACAAACCATGAGCCAGCTAATCAGTTGAGACTGTACTATTAACATCCTTGAGAATTAGTGACTGTCTTTTTCCTTTTTTAGTTGGTCTTATTAAGGTATAGTTTGTATACAACAAATTTTTACCAATTTTAAGTGTACAATTTGATGAGTGTGACAAATTAATATAATCATGTAGCCACCACCCAAATCAAGTTATAGAACATTTTCATCACCCCTAAAATTTCCTTGTGCTCCTTTGCAGTCTGTCATCTCCTCCCTATTGATCAAATTTTTGTCACTGTGATTTTGCCTCTTTTATAATAAAAAGAGGCAAAAAACTATGCAGTATTTAGTCTTTTGCATCTGAATTTTTTTCACTAAGCATAACCCTTTTGAGATTTACCAACAAAGACTTGTATGCAAATATTTATAGTAGATTTATTCAAAAAATCCCCTGAACTAGAAACAACCCAATTGCCCATCAACTGGTGAAAGGATAAAGGAACTGATACACTCATACAGTGGAATACTGTTCAGTTAAGTGGACTAACAGTAAATAAACATAAAAAGAGTCTGCTAGTTTATAAGTTATGGACTTTTATACTGATTAATTTTCCAAATCAGAGAAGACAGTTATTCAGTGTCTGGATACAGTTAAGGGTTTAAAAATGGCCTTGGATTTTGAGCAATGAAGAAGTGACAAATACCTACTATTGTTTCCTGTAAGAGCGTTGCCTTTTGCTAATCTATTTATATCCTCCTGACTTCTCTTTTTCATTACCAATATCTCCTCTTTTATAAATTGACTTACCAGGATTAGGTGGGAGCAAGCTTGACAGATGAAAAATTCCCTATAAGACTCTGAGATGTAGCAGTGGTCACTGGCATGGGAATAGGTAAAGCAGTTTGGGAAATCAGTTTAGCTGTAGCAAGCATCTTAAATATAGCCATACATATTAACTGGGTTTACTTATAGAACTCTATCCTACGATAATAGAAATGCAATCCAAGATTATCACATGGTGATGTTCAATACATTTTTATCCATTTTATTCTATTTCATTCTAAATAATGGATGGTGGTAGTGGCTTAGGCTAAGTTGTGTCTAACTTTTGCAACCCCATGGGCTGTATGTACCCTGTCAGGCTCATCTGTCCATGGGATTTCCAGGCAAGAATACTGGAGTGGGTGGCCTAACTCAGGGATTGAAACCCCATCTCCTGCATCTCAGGTGGTTTCTTTACTGCTTAGCAACCAGGGAAACACATTCTAAATAATAGAAATTATTTATTAGACCTATGATAGATTTACAGAAAAATTTAGCAAAAATGGACAGAATTTCCATATACTGGCTCTACACCCCCCAGTTTCCTCTATTAATAACATCTTGCTTCCAAGGTGGTATATAGCACATTGAGTTCAGTTCAGTCGCTCAGTCATGTCCGACTCTTTGCGACCCCATGAACTGCAGCACGCCAGGCTTCCCTGTCCATCACCAACTCCTGGAGTTCACTCAGACTCACATCCTTTGAGTCAGTGATGTCATCCAGCCATCTCATCCTCTGTCGTCCCCTTCTCCTCCTGCCCACAATGCCTCCCAGCATCAGAGTCTTTTCCAGTGAGTCAGCTCTTCGCATGAGGTGACCAAAGTACTGGAGTTTCAGCTTTAGCATCATTCCTTCCAAAGAACACCCAGGACTGATCTCCTTCAGAATGGACTGGTTGGATCTCCTTGCAGTCCAAGGGACTCTCAAGAGTCTTACCAACACCACAGTTCAAAAGCATCAGTTCTTCGGTGCTCAGCTTTCTTCACAGTCCAACTCTCACATCCATACATGACTACTGGAAGAAGCATAGCCTTGACTAGACGGACCTTTGTTGGCAAAGTATTGTCTCTGCTTTTGAATATGCTATCTAGGTTGGTCACAACTTTTCTTCCAAGGAGTAAGTATCTTTTAATTTCATGGCTGCAGTCACCATCTGAAGTGATTTTGGAGCCCAAAGAAATAAAGTCTGGCACTGTTTCCACTGTTTCCCCATCTATTTCCCATGAAGTGATGGGACCAGATGCCATGATCTTTGTTTTCTAAATATTGAGCTTTAAGCCAACTTTTTCACTCTCCTCTATAGCATATTAGTTATAATAAATTAATCAATATTGATATATTAACTAAAATTCAAAATTTACATTAGGGTGTTCACTTAGTGTTGAATAGTTCTATGAATTTTGGCAAATTTATAAAATATTATAATACCATACAAAATAATTTCACTGTTGTAAAAATCCTGTGTGTTTTATCTATTTATCCCTTCCTCTCTCATCTCTTAACCCCTGACAACCACTGATCTCTACTGTCTATGCAGTTTTGCCATTGCAGAATGCCATATAGTGAGAATAATATAGTACATTTAAAATTTTTTTTTCACTTAGCAATATGCTAAATATTCCTCTATTTTTTGTGGCTTAATAGCTAATTGCATTTTATGGCTGAATAAAATTCCTTTGTATCAATGTACCACAGTTTGTTTAGCCATTCACCTATTGAAAGTGAAAGTGAAGTCACTTAGTCATGTCCGACTCTTTGCGACCCCATGGATTGTAGCACACGGAATTTTCCAGGCAAGAGTGCTGGAGTGGGTTGCCATTTCCTTCTCCACGGCATCTTCCTGACCCAGAGATCAAACTTGGGTCTCCCGTACTGCAGGCAGAGGCTTTACCTCTGAGCCATCAGGGAAACCGTGAGAATACCTTAATTATTGCCAACTATTGGTAATTATGAATAAGGCTGCTGTAAATATTTGTGTGCAGGTTTTTGTGTGTACATAAGTTTTCAAATAAGTTACAGTAAATACATATGAGTAAAAATATTATGTTGTATGGTAAGAATATGTTTAATTTTGAAAGAAACTGCCAAACTATCTTCCAAAGTGACTATACCATTTGCATTCCTACTAGCAATGAAGGAAATTCCTCTTGCTTTATATACCCACTAGCATTTATCTTGTCAGTGTTTTGAATTTTAGTCATTCTAATAGGTAATTGGTAGTGGTAGGTAGGTAGTAGTATCTCATTGTTTTAACTTGCAAAAACATATGGCATTGAGTATTCCTACATGACTTTTTATCTACATGTCTCTTTGTTGAAGTGTGTTCACATCTTTTGTTCACATTTTATTTTATTTTTTCTTATTGGTGAGTTTTAAGAGTTCATTAAATACTCTGCATGCAAATTTATATTACCTTTGTGTTTTGAAAATCTTTTGTCCCAGTCTTTGAATTTTCTTTTCATTCTATTGACAGCGTCTTTCCCAGAACAGAAAATGTTAGTTTTAATGAAGTTCAACTTGTTAGTTTTTTTCTTTTATGGATGTCAAAATTCAGTACAAAATATAAGTTCATCTGGATTTTATCCTACATTGTCTCCTAGAAGTTTTATAGTTTTGTGTTTTACATTTAAGCCTATGATACATTTTGTGTTAATTCTTGTGAAAGGTATAAGGAGGTATAAGATCTGTATGTAGACTCACTTTTTTTTTTTCCTTTGGGTTTCCAGTTGTTCTACCGTTAGTTCAAAAGAGCTTCTCTTGGGAAAAAGTGGAGCTAAATTGACTTTGCTTCTTTATCAAATATCAATTCATCTTTTCATGCTAATTTAAATATGTTTTCAAATTTCAATTGTTCATTACTGCTATATAGGAAAGCATTTGATTTTTATACACTTGCCCCTTGGTATCTGCAGGGGTTTGGTTCCAGGGCTCTCTGTAGATAGAAAAAAAAAACAAGGATGCTCAAGTTCCTAATATAAAATGGCATAGTACATAAATTAACCTTGAATCCTGTAATGTTGCTGTAATAGTTTATGATCCCAGGAGATTTCTGTTGTTGTTGTTAATGTTGAGTCAGGGGAATTTTTTTTATAGAGATCATCAAATAATCTGTGAACAAAGTTTATTTTTTCCTTCCCAGTCTATATATCTTTTATTTCACTTTCTTGTCTTGTTGCATTAGTTAAGACTTCCAAGACAGTGTTGAATAGGAGTAGTGAGAGAAGACATGCTTACCTTGTTCCCAGTCTAAGGGGAAAGCATCTAGGTGCTTACCATTAAGTGTGATGTTACCTGTAGGCTTTTTGTAGGTGCTCTTTTTGAAGTTGGGGAATTTATCCTTTTAGTTTCTTGAGAATTTTATCCAAAATGGGTGTTGGGTTTTTTAAATGCTTTGTATGTGTTTATTGATATGATCATATGACTTTTCTTATTTAGACTGTTGATGTGATGGATTACATTAATTGATTTTGGAAAATTGAACCAGCCTTGCATACCTGGGATAAATCTCACTGGTCATGGCATATAATACTTTTTATACATTGTTAGAGTATGGTGCAGATTTTAAAATTCCTTGGGTTGTTTCTTTAGTCTACTTCATTCACGTTGTCATCTTGTACTTTCTCTGTTCAGATAACTCTTCTCCATGTGAATGCAAATGGTAAAATTTCTTAACTCTCCAATCAGTTTTGTTGTTAGTGTTGTAGGACTGCTGTGCCTGCCAAATCTGAAATGTAAAGTTAATTCACAATAGTAGTATCCTGTCCGCCGTAACTTACAAACCTTTCAATATGTCACTTATAGTCCTGAGTCCTGGGTTGAATGCTCTTTTCAAAAAATGTTATATAGCTGTGCTGGGTCTTAGCTGAAGCATGCAGGGGATCTTTATTTGCAGTATGAGAAATCTAGTTCCCTGACAAGGGATCCAACCCAGGTCCCTGATTGGGGGCTCGAAGCCTTAGCCACTGGACTACCAGGGAAACCCTGAATGCTCTTGAAATATCAATTCATTATAGTATAAAATAGATTTGGTTATAGTGCCAATCAATTATGTTTCCCTAAATAGTATTCCATAGTCATTAATTCATTCAATATTTTCTGAGTACCTATTATGTGCTAGTCTCTATTCTAGGCACTGAGGATTTAGCAGAGAACAAGAAAGATCAAGTTTCTGTTCTTACTGCACTGACATTCTAGTGGGAGTATTTAGACAACAAACAAAGTAAATATATATGTGTGTCAGATTATAGGTACTATGGAAAACAATAAACAGATAGTGTATGCAAAAATGTTGGAATGAGGAGTAGGGAGGTATGATTTTTAAAGAATGGTCATTTAAGACCTCATTAAAAATGTGAAATTAAAACAAAGATTAGGAGATGATGTAAAGGGAACTAGTATTGATCAATAAGTTATTCCAACAGGAATGCTGTGCTAAATTAACTAGATCCATTCACTTATTTAGGCTTCACAACCACCAATAAAGTAAATATTTTTGTACCCATATTACAATTGATGAAACAAAAGATCAAAGAAATTACATAACTTTTTAAAGGCCACACTATTAATCACTATATATCTTAACCTTCAATACTCCTATGTCAGGGTTTTTAGTTGGTCTCCTTAATGATTTTTCTAGGGTCAAAGTTAAAGGGTTAGTGCTCCTCCAACATTTTTCTCTCTCTGTGCACAGGAACAATTCTCTTTTAATTAACAAAAATTATTCATAGTTCTTCCTTTATCTCTCTTCATGTGAACTTTAAATAACTTTGTGCTTTAGAACTTTCCAAGGGGCAATGTTTTGATTCACCCAGATCTCCTGTGTATTGTCAGTGCTGGCAATATCTTCTGCTGATGGGTCAAAACTGGGCCCCCCAAAGAACATTGCCTCCTTATCCAAGATTTTAGTTATCTTTCTGCCAGGTGGCCTTTGGACAATGATTGCCGATTTTATTTCCTTGGGCTCCAAAATTACTGCAGATGGTGACTGCAGCCATGAAATTTAAAGACGCTTGCTCCTTGGAAGAAAAGCTATAACTAAACGAGACAGCATATTAAAAAGCAGAGACATTATTTTGCCAACAAACATCCATCTTGTTAAAGCTATGGTTTTTCCAGTAGTGTTGTATGGATGTGAGAGTTGGACCATAAAGAAAGCTGAGTGCTAAACGATTGATTCTTTTGAACTGTGGTGTTGGAGAAGACTCTTGAGGGTCCTTTGGACTGGAAGGAGATCCAGCCAGTCCATCCTAAAGGAGATCAGTCCTGAATATTCATGGGAAGGGCTGAGGGTGAAGCTGAAACTCCAATACTTTGGCCACCTGATGTGAAGAACTGACTCATTGGCAAATACCCTGTTGCTAGGAAAGATTGAAGACAGTAAGAGAAGGGGATGACAGAGGATGAAATGGTTGGACGGCATCACTGACTCAATGGACATGAGTTTGAGAAGCTCTGGGTGTTGGTAATGGACACGGAAGTCTGGCCTGCTGTGGACAATGGGATCACAAAAAGTCAGACACGACTGAGCAACTGAACTGTACTGAAGAGAAGAGCAGCCAAGTAACCACCTGAAAACTGAAGTGAAAGTTGTTTATTAGTATTTGACTCTGTGACTCCATGGAATTCTCTAGGCCAGAATACTGGAGTGGGTATCCTTTTCCTTCTTCAGGGGATCTTTCTAACCCAGAGATCTAACCGAGATCTCCCACCTTGCAGGCGGATTCTTTACCAGCTGAGCCACAAGAAACCACCTGAAGTAGGATTAAAGGGACCAGAGAAGCTCATGAAGATTAGGAGACCAGAAGACCTGAGACCTTCAGTTCAGTTCAGATCAGCAGACACGGGAAAAACTCTGAAAACCAAGTAGAAGTTAAACTTTGGTAAGAAACATTTCAAATACAAGACATATGGATCATAGTGGAGAGTTCTGACAGAATGTGGTCCACTGGAGAAGAGAATAGCAAACCACTTCAGTATTCCTGCCTTGAGAACCCCATGAACAGTATGAAAAGGCAAAATGATAGGACACTGAAAGAGGAGCTGCCCTGGTCAGTAGGTGCCCAATATGCTACTGGAGATCAGTGGAGAAATAACTCCAGAGAGAATAAAGGGATGGAGTCAAAGCAAAAATAGCACCCAGTTGTGGATGCGACTGGTGATAGCAGCAAGGTCTGATGCTATAAAGAGCAATATTGCATAAGAACTTGGAATGTTAGGTCCATGAATCAAGGCAAACTGGAAGTGGTCAAACAGGAGATGGCAAGAGTGAACATCCACATTCTAGGAACCAACGAGCTTAAATGGACTGGAATGGGTCAATTTAAATCACATGATCATTACATCTGCTACTGTGAGCAGTAATCCCTTAGTAGAAAAGGAGTAGCCATTATATTTAACAAAAGAGTCTGAAATTAAGTATTTGGATGCAATCTCAAAAACGACAGAATGATTTCTGTTCTAAAGTAAACCATTCAATATGATGGAAATCCAACTCTATGCCCCAACCAGTAACACTGAAGAAGCTGAAGTTGAACGGTTCTATGAAGACCTACAAGACCTTTTAGAACTAACACCCCAAAAAGATGTCTTTTTCATTATAGGAGATTGGAATACAAAAGTAGGAAGTCAGGAAAAACCTGGAGTAACAGGAAAATTTGGCCTTGCAGTACAGAATGAAGGATGGCAAAGCTTATTAGAGTTTTGCCAAGAGAATGCACTGGTCATAGCAAACATCCTCTTCCAATAACACAAGAGAAGACTCTACACATGGACAACACCAGATGGCCAACACAAATCTCGGATTGATTATGTTCTTTGCAGCCAAAGATGGAGAAGCTTTCTACAGTCAGCAAAAACAAGACCAGACGCTGACTGTGGCTCAGATCGTAAACTCCTTATTGCCAAATTCAGACTTAAATTGAATAAAGTGGGGGAAAACCATTAGATCATTCAGGTATGAACTAAATCAAGTCTCTTATGATTATACAATGGAAGTGAGAAATAGATTTAAGGAGCTAGATTTAATAGACAGAGTGCCTGATGAACTATGGATGGAGGTTTGCCACATTGTACAGGAGACAGGGAGCAAGACCATCCCCAAGAAAAAGAAATGCAAAAAACGTAAAATGGCTGTCTGAGGAGGCTTTAAAAATAGCTGTGAAAAGAAAAAAAGCAAAAATCAAAGGAGAAAAGGAAAGATATACTCATTTGAATGCAAAGTTCCAAAGAATAGAAAGGTGAAATAAGAAAGTCTTCCTCAGTGATCAGTGCAAAGAAACAGAGGAAAACAATAGAATGAGAAAGACTAGAGATCTCTTCAAGAAAATTAGAAACACCAAGGGAACATTTCATGTAAAGATGGGCACAATAATGGACAGAAATGGTATGGACCTAACAGAAGCAGAAGATATTAAGAAGAGATGGCAAGAATACATAGAACAACTGTACAAAAAAAGATCTTCATGACCCAGATAATATGATGATGGGATCACTCACCTAGAGCCAGACATCTTAGAATGTGAAATCAAGTGGGCCTTAGGAAGCATCACTATGAAAAAAACTAGTGGAGGTGATAGAATTCTAGCAGAGCTATTTCAAATTCTAAAAGATGGTGCTGTGCACATGCTGCACTCAACATGCCAGCAAATTTAGAAAACTCAGAAGTGGCCACAGGACTGGAAAAGGTCAGTTTTCATTCCAATCCCTGAGAAAGGCAATGCCATAGAATGCTCAAACTACTGCACAATTGCACTCATCTCACATGCTAGTAAAGTAATGTTCAGAAATCTCCAAGCCAGACTTCAGCAGTACCTGAACCATGAACTTCCAGATGTTCAAGCTGGATTTAGAAAAGACAGAGGAACCAGAGATCAAATTGCCAACATCCACTGGATCATCAAAAAAGCAAAAGAGTTCCAGAAAAACATCTCTTTCTGTTTTATTGACTATGCCAAAGCTTTTGACTGTGTGGATCACAATAAACCATGGAAATTTCTTTCTTTATTTATTTTTTTAAATATAAATTTATTTATTTTAATTGGAGGTTAATTACTTTACAATACTGTATTGGTTTTGCCATACATAAAGAGATTGGAACACAAGACCACCTGACCTGCCTCTTGAGAAATCTGTATGTAGGTCAGGAAGCAACAGTTAGAACTGGACATGGAACAACAGACTGGTTCCAAACAGGAAAAGGAGTACATCAAGGCTGTATTTTGTCACCCTGTTTATTTAACTTATATGCAGAGTACATCATGATAAATGCTGGGCTGGATAAAGCACAAACTGAAATCAAGATTCCTGGAAGAAATATCAATAACCTTAGACATGCAGATGACACCACCCTTATGGCAGAAAGTGAAGAAGAACTAAAGAGCCTCTTGATGATAGTGAAAGAGGAGAGTGATAATGTTGGGTTAACATTCAGAAAACTAAGGTCATGGCATCCAGTCACATCACTTCATGGCAAATTGATGGGGAAACAGTGGAAACAGTGGCTGACTTTATTATTATTTTTTTTTTTTTGGTCTCCAAAATCACTATAGATTGTGACTGCAGCAATGAAATTAAAAGACCCAAATGGCAACCCACTCCAGTATTCTTGCCTGGAGAATCCCATGGACGGAGGAGCTTGGTGGGCTACAGTCCATGGGTCACAAAGAGTCGGACACGACTGAGCGACTTCACTTTCACTACTCCTTGGAAAGAAAATTATGACCAACGTAGACAGCATATTAAAAAGCAGAGACGTTACTTTGCCAACAAAATTCCATCTAGTCAAAGCTATGGTTTTTCCAGTAGTCATGTATGAATGTGAGAGTTGGACTATAAAGAAAGCTGAGCACTGAAGAATTGATACTTTTGAACTGTGTTGTTGGACAAGAAGCTTGAAAGTCCCTTGGACTGCAAGGAGACCCAACTAATCCATCATTAAGGAGATCAGTCCTGGATGTTCTTTGGAAGGACTGATATTGAAACTGAAAATCCAACACTTTGGCCACCTGATGCAAAGAGCTGAGTCATTTGAAAAGACCCTGATGCTGGGAAAAATTGAGGGCAGGAGTAGAGCAGTACAACAGAGGATGAGATGGTTGGATGGCATCACCAACCTAATGAACATGAGTTTGGGTAAACTCTGAGAGTTGGTGATGGACAGAGGCCTGGCGTGCTGCAGTCCATGGGGTCGCAAAGAGTAGGACATGCCTGAGTGACTGAACTGAAGAAACATTTACATTTATAAGGGAAATCTCCATTTGTAAGGGCGTCTCCATCTCTGTCCCAGGAAGAGGAGGATGACAAGATCTCTAAAATTCTTTCCATGGAGAAGGCAATGACCTAAATCTGAACAACAGCTCTATTCTTATTCACTGTGCTTTCTGATGAACCTCGCATAACTGGATCCCTGTCCCCTCTATTTCTTCCTTTGTCTTTAGCTGGAGATGGTATTTAAAGTGGTGACTTGGCCTGTTTGAGGGGGTTACTCAGTTTTCCTGGGCCTCTCCCATGTGTACAAGAAGGATACCTGTTGTAAAATTGTTTGCTTTTCTATTACTTTGTTTATTATACTGGAGTCTCAGCCAAGAACATGGAAGGATAGAAGATATATTACTTTTCTTCCTCCACAACATGAAATGGTGTTGTTGCATTGTTTATCTATTTATCTATGCATTATAAATATATATCACTATATTGAGTTATAAAGCAAATGAAACATAGAAATTAAATGTGATAAGATCAAAAATAAAAAGAAATAGAATTTCTATTATTGTCTTCCAACATCTCAATGGATGGTATTTGATTAACTCATCTTGACATGCACCTTTACTGAGAAATCTTTTATGAGGAAGAAATGAAGTACTTTTCCTCAGTCTCCTATTTGTGCAAGGAAATTTTTATCATTTCCTGTCATTACCATTCTATTTAACCTATAACATAGTAGCTTTTATCAATTCTTACAATAAATGTTTTTCTCTACAATTACATTATACGCTGGAATGCATTTAATGGGCATGCACCAGAGTATATTTTATACAGAAATATGTATAAACTTAATATAAGTATAGATATTGTTGGTGAGATGCTTGAGTCCTTTTCAAGTGATCACGAGTACCTACAGCTTGCAGTGAAACCCAAGAACTTTTTCCTCTTACCACACTTAGTATCCCCTCTGTTCAATTCTTTTGTTTTAATGTATAAACTTTGTCAAGATCATGAACTGTAAAATGGCTTTAAAATGGTATTGGAAAGTTTATAATGGAGCAGGAATGACATTTCCACATTTAGGGCCAGCAGTAAATCTTGTTGGAGCTGGATCCATGTCCCAAATGACCTAAGTCCTAATTCAGTGCTTTCTTGAAAACCTCTGTTAGCTGTTTGAAATTTTGGGTTAAAAAAAAAAAATCTTTTTTCTCTCCTGCTTGGAACTATAGATTATTCCTTAGTTAATCTTTGATTATTTTTCAAGTACCCAGAGGGTAGCAATAAAAAGTAATACTATATAGAATATCGGTCCTTTTGATTCATACATTTTAAACAGTCATTTCTTTATTGCTTTTCTTTTTGAACTTTATTAGAAAAATAACAACCAGAATCCTGTAAAAATGATGTAGTATTTGCCTGGGCCCAGGATACAGAATCTTTTGCTTCTCTTATTTCTCTTTGCAGAAGAGATTGGATAGGCAGTGCAGGAGAGGGAACTCTGCCACTTCAAATGTCTATTTGGTATGTAGGTTGTTTCAACCTGGAACAATCAAAGCCCAAAAGACTGAGAAAGAATCTTTGACCTCCGGCTAACTGCCTAAAGAATATGGATGGAAGACCTGTTCCAGGAAGAAAACTACTATCACGAATATGACTACAGTATGAACTAGGTGTGTAGATAGGGATGGACCTAGCCAAGTCTGCTTGATAAAATTCCTCTTTGGGTCCCATTGTCTTTGCCTGGCCCAGTAAACATTTATTTACCAAGCATTTGCTTTTCCATCTCCTTATAAATTGCCTTCTCCCACTTCAGGAAGTACCAAATTGCTACTCCTGTTATTTTTACCTAAAAATGCTGTTTAAGATCAGGGTTTCAGCCATTTTGTTAAGTTAGTCAGTTCTCCTGGGTCTCTTCCAAGTATACACATTATTTAATTTTTGTGTTATTTTTCTCCTGTTAATTTGTCTTCAGTTCAGTTCAGTCACTCAATCGTGTCCAACTCTTTGCCACCCCATGAATTGCAGCACGCCAGGCCTCCCTGTCCATCACCATCTCCCAGAATTCACTCAGACTCACGTTCATTGAGTCTGTGATGCCATTGAGCCATCTCATCCTCTGTCATCGCCTTCTCCTCCTGCCCCCAATCCTTCCCAGCATCAGAGTCTTTTACAGTGAGTCAACTCTTTGCATGAGGTGGCCAAAGTATTGGAGTTTCAGCTTTAGCATCATTCCTTCCAAAGAAATCCCAGGGCTGATCTCCTTCAGAATGGACTGGTTGGATCTCCTTGCAGTCCAAGGGACTCTCAAGAGTCTTCTCCAACACCACACTTCAAAAGCATCATTTTTTTTCGGCGCTCAGCCTTCTTCACAGTCCAACTCTCACTTCCATACGTGACCACAGGAAAAACCATAGCCTTGACTAGACGGACCTTAGTCGGCAAAGTAATGTCTCTGCTTTTGAACATACTATCTAGGTTGGTCATAACTTTTCTTCCAAGGAGTAAGTGTCTTTTAATTTCATGGCTGCAGTCACCATCTGCAGTGATTTTGGAGCCCAGAAAAATAAAGTCTGACACTGTTTCCACTGTTTCTCCATCTATTTCCCATGAAGTGATGGGACCGGATGCCATGATCTTCGTTTTCTGAATGTTGAGCTTTAAGCCAACTTTTTCACTTTCCTCTTTCACTTTCATCAAGAAGCTGTTTAGTTCCCCTTCATTTTCTGCCATAAGGGTGATGTCATCTGCATATCTGAAGTCATTGATATTTCTCCCGGCAATCTTGATTCCAGCTTGTGTTTCCTCCAGCCCAGTGTTTCTCATGATGTACTCTGCATAGAAGTTAAATAAGCAGGGTGACAATATACAGCCTTGATGTACTCCTTTTCCTATTTGGAACCAGTTTGTTGTTCCCTGTCCAGTTCTAACTGTTGCTTCCTGACCTGCATACAGATTTCTCAAGAGGCAGGTTAGGTGGTCTGGTATTCCCATCTCTTTCAGAATTTTCCACAGTTTATTGTGATCCACACAGTCAAAGGCTTTGGCGTAGTCAATAAAGCAGAAGTAGATCAATTTAATTCTTAGACCAGTTAGAAGAACCTAAAAGGGTAGAGGGAAATTTATTTCTCTCAGACAATGGCAATTAATTCATCCCAGCTCATAGCAAAATTATTCTTCATAATATTTCTTACACACGAATGTGCCCTTATTGAAAGTGCCATCCTATAGACGAACTATCTGGTACAGTGAGCAGTGCCTGTGAAAACTATCTCCAAACTGATAAACTATTTGATTCCTTTTATAGAAAGGTGGAGGAAAAGAAGTAGAAGGGTTTGTCTTAAATCTTTTTGTATAGGGCATCAAGGAGATGAAGGAATTCAGAAATGAAAGTTTTTATGATATTCTGCTTTTGTTTCTGAGGCAAGTAGGAGGAGGCTTAACTGATTCATACCAGCTCATAACTCTCATGTGAGTGATTTTCCTAAGAGGTGGCTTTTGTCACCTACCACTGCAGAAAAGATATTTTACCCTCATTGGCCTGTTAGATTAAAAACAGATTCATCTGTGGCTTCAGGACCTTTGCTATCATTCAACATTATCATTTTGTTGTTCTTGAGTACTTAATGAATCTTGTTAACATCCACGGTCGTTTCTAATCCTCTCCCCTTAGTCACCTTTCCACCTTCCACCCCAGCTTACTGACACTCTATTTATGTATGTGCTTGTATGTAAGTGTACATGTGTCTGAATCTCTCTTTCCATCTACCCAAAATTCCTGCTTCCTTTGTTGCTGCCTACCTCAGCTCAACCTAAAATGAGCTTTCCAATCTGAATCCTATGTTGTTCTCTACTCTGCTGAAAAAATCCAGTTAGTTCCACTTGAATCACAGTTGTGTGTGTGTAGGATGAAGTTTAAATAGATGGAAAACTGAAAAAAAAATATTAGATGTTAAATCAACACTCGTATACTTACCAACGGAAATTAATATATGTTAACATTTGATTCAGATTTTATTTTTAATAAAATAAAAATGTCATAGATAGAGCTGACCTCTTTTTTGTATTTCTTCACAGTACAGCTTATCTTTTTTCTAACCTGAGACAATAATGAACAGGAATTTGTTAAATCTATCTAGTACTTAATTTTATTCATATGACAGTATCTGCCTCTATTTAAAATGTAGATTTTTGGCATTGGCCAGCTATTGTCAATTCACCCTTCTTTACATTTCTACACACCATTCACAAACATTTCTGAAGTTTATTTTTTAAAAATCTTAGATGATTGTTTTGTTTTGCTTTTCTTCAGACTGAAGAAAGGTTGAGCTGAAGTTATACATCTCTTTTGTTTATTCTTGAACAGTCCAATTCCCTCTTCTGCAAGATGACCATTTTCTACCGTATCTCATGAATTTGATTTTCTGTATATTCCAGATGCAAAGTGCTATTTTAAATGCACGTCACAAATAGCTTCTTCAAGTCTTCAGTTCAGTAGATTTCAGTCACTCAGTTGCGTCTGACTCTTTGCGACCCCATGCATTTCTTCAAGTCTTAAGATTTATCTTTTAACTCTATGCTGTTTTTTTATACAGAAGTTTAAAATTTTGACACAACCAATCCCATCAATCTTTTCTATTTCCTCTGTTGGGCAAAGAAACCTCCTTCCAAGCACGGAGGAGGAGTGTTTGTTTGTTTTTGCTCTGATGCCTGGCATGTGGGATATGGCTTGTGGAATCTTTTTTTAATACAAATTTATTTATTTTAATTGGAGGTTAATTACTTTACTATATTGTATCGGTTTGTGGAATCTTAATTCCCAACCAAGAATCCAATTTGGGCCCTCTGAAGTGAAAGCATGGAGTCTTAATCACTAGACCACCATGGAAGTCCCCATCAATCTTTTTCTTAATTTTTGCACCACATTTAAGAGAGTCTTTCTTACCACAAGTTCACAAAGATATCATTTATATTTTCTTACTAGAGTTATAAGGTTTATTTTAACCATTTGCAATATATAAAGTACCTTTAACTAATTTGGGGTATGATTAAGTATGGATCTTTTATTTTCAATACAAG
>SJYT01078769.1:116224-128122 GCA_006410635.1 Cephalophus harveyi
TGCTGTGAAAGTGCTGCACTCAATATGCCAGTAAATTTGGAAAACTCAGCAGTGGCCACAGGACTGGAAAAGGTCAGTTTTCATTCCAATCCCAAAGAAAGGCAATGCCAAAGGCTTCTCAAACTGCCACACAATTGAACTCATCTCACATGCTAGTAAAGTAATGCTCAAAATTCTCCAAGCCAGGCTTCAGCAATATATGAACTGTGAACTTCCAAATGTTCAAGCTGGATTTAGAAAAGGCAAAGGAACCAGAGATCAAATTGCCAACATCTGCTGGATCATCAAAAAAGCAAGAGTTCCAGTAAAACATCTATTTCTGCTTTATTGACTATGCCAAAGCCTTTGACTGTGTGGATGACAATAAACTATGGAAAATTCTGAAAGAGATGGGAATAACAGACCACCTGACTTCCCTCTTGAGAAACCTATATGCAGGTCAAGAAGCAACAGTTAGAACTGGACATGGAACAAAAGACTGGTTCCAAATATGGAAAGGAATATATCAAGGCTGTATATTATCACCCTGCTTATTTAACTTATATGCAGAGTACATCATGAGAAACTCTGGGCTGGAAGTAGCACAAGCTGGAATCAAGATTGCTGGGAGAAATATCAATAACCTCAGATATGCTGATGACACCATCCTTATGGCAAAGTGAAGGGGAATTAAGAAGCCTCTTCATGAAAGTGAAAGAGGAAAGTGAAAAAAATTGGCTTAAAGCTCAGCATCCAGAAAACGAAGATCATGGCATCTGGTCCCATCACTTCATGGGAAATAGATGGGGAAACAGTGAAAACAGTGTCAGACTTTAATTTCTGGGCTCCAAAATCACTGCACATGGTGACTGCAGCCATGAAATTAAAAGATACTTTCTCGTTGGAAGGAAAGTTATGACCAACCTAGATAGCATATTGAAAAGCAGAGACATTACTTTGCCAACAAAGGTCCGTCTAGTCAAGGCTATGGTTTTTCCAGTGTCATGTATGGATGTGAAAGTTGGACTGTTAAGAAAACTGAGTGCCAAAGAATTTGTGCTTTTGAACTGTGGTGTTGAAGACTCTTGAGAGTCCCTTGGACTGCAAGGAGATCCAACTAGTCCATTCTGAAGGAGATCAGCCCTGGGATTTCTTTGGAAGGAATGATGTTAAAGCTGAAACTTCAGTACTTTGGCCACCTCATGCAAAGAGTTGATTCATTGGAAAAGACTCTGATGCTGGGAGGGATTGGGGGCAGGAGGAGAAGTGGACAACAAAGGATGAGATGGCTGGATGTCATCACTGACTCAATGGACGTGAGTCTGAGTGATCTCCGGGAGTTGGTGATGGACAGGGAGGCCTGGCGTGCTGCAATTCATGGGGTCGCAGAGAGTCGGACACGACTGAGTAACTGAACTGAACTGAACTGAACTGATTACCCAAATGGTCCTTCTTGAGATATGCATACTCTTACTTTTCTCCAGGGAACCAACTCCTCTGGAAATGTCATTGCATGTGACGCTGATTCCAGTGGTAATCATGTAACTACTGTAAGTGTAAGCAAAGAAAACCAGAGCATCACATTTCCTGCTCTGATGACTTATTCATGGATGAATATTTGTGGCCCAGTTGGGGCTTATTAGAGTTTTTAAGTACTGAAGGATTGATGGCTTTGAAGTGAGGTGTTAGCGAAGACTCGAGAGTGCAAGGATTCTTGGACTGCAAGGAGATCCAACCAGTCCATCCTGAAGGAAATCAGTCCTGAATATTCATTGGAAAGACTGATGTTGAAGCTGAAACTCCAATACTTTGGCCACCTGATGTGACGAACTGACTCATTTGAAAAGATCCTGATGCTGAGAAAGATTGACGGTGGGAGGAGAAGGGGATGACAGAAGACGAGATGGTTGGATGACATCACCAACTCAATGGACATGAGTTTGTGTAAACTCCGGGTGTTGGTGATAGACAGGGAGGCCTGACGTGCTGCTGTTTGTGGGGTTGCAAAGAGTAGGACACGGCTGAGCAAATGAACTGAACTGACAGAAGTATCACAGGATTGTGTAACTGTTTCATGGCTTAAACTCCAGCCTTGACTAAATGTGTTAATTGTTGTTGGCAGTACCACTCATGTACCACATGGAAGTATGGGGCTTCCATGGTGGCTCAGATGGTAAAGCGTTTGCCCACAATGCAGGAGACCCAGGTTTGATCCCTGGGTCAGGAAGATCCACTGGAGAAGGAAGTGGCAACCCATTCCAGTACTCTTTCCTGAAAAATTCCATGGACAGAGGAGCCTGGTGGGGTAAAGATCACAAAGAGTCACACACGACTGAGCAATTTCACTTTCTGTACCACCCAAGATACACATTTCCAACCAGCGGACATTTAACCAAAGCCGTATCGATCCTACAATATTTTTCTTTTGTGTGTTTCATTGCCTTGTAAATTCTTATGGGGATATAACTACATAAAATTTCCAGGCATGTTTTCTTATGGTACACAGTGTGTCTGCTTTCCCACTTATAGTAATGGTATCACTTTTGAAACCCACTTAGCAAAACTTAAAACATTCTATGCTGAGTCTGTCCAATCTTTAAGTAAACTGATGTAATTATATCTGTCCAGGTCTTATGTGGTCATCTCGTACAGTTTACCTGGCTTCAACGGAGTTTATCCCTCAAAATCCTCTACTGTTTGACTCCTTATCTGATGCTTTCCTAAATCACTTCTCAATAGTTTCCTGTATTTGGACTCCCACTGGGAGTCACTGTAATTTGCTCTCTGAGATTTTTCCTAATGCTTTGTGTTTCTTCCATCTCTAATCACACTACCTTGTTTAGTAACAACCAAAATTTCCCCTGTCTTTCCTAGTTTCATCTTTAATAGCCCTTAGGCTTGGCTCTATGTCATTTTCTCTTTTGTAACTGAAGAATATTTTGTAGAAAGGTATTTTGAAGCTGTCTTAGTTGAGGTTGCTCTAACAAAATACCACTGACTGGGTAGCTTATGAACAACAGAAATGTAGTTCTCACAGTTCTGAAGGCTGGGAGTCTGCTAGCAGGGTGCCAGCACAGTGGTGGCCTGAGAATCCTTTCCTGGGTTTTGAAAGGAGACCAGGAGCTCTCAGGCCTCCTCTATAAGGGAAGTAATTTTATTCATAAAGGCTCTGCACTCATGACTTAATCACATTCCAAACATCCCATTCATTTCCTAATTTCATCACATTGGCTGTTAGAGTTTTATCACATGGATTTTGGGGCAGACACAAATATTCAGACCATAACTGAAACCACTTAAATATATCATTCTTCATTAAACTTTCAAAGTACTCATTTATTTATATCAGATACTACATTCAAGTTATAATCCAGAATTATAATTATTTAAATACTCAAATTGCCCCAGCTTTGATCAGTCAAAGCTGCTTCAGTTCAGTTCTGTCTCTCAGTCGTGTCCGACTCTTTGTGACCTCATGGACTGCAGCATGTCAGGCCTCCCTGTCCATCACCAACTTGTGGAGCTTGTTCAAACTCATGTTCACTGAGTCAGTGATGACATCCAACCATCTCATCTTCTGTCGTCCCCTTCTCCTCTTGCTTTCAATCTTGCCCAGCATCAGGATCTTTTCAAATGAATCAACGCTTCGCATCAGGTGGTCAAAGTATTGGAGTTTCAGCTTCAATATCAATCCTTCCAATGAACATCCAGGACTGATCTCCTTTAGTATGGACTGGTTGGATGTCCTTGCAGTCCAAGGGACTTTCAAGAGTCTTCTCCAACACCACAGTTCAAAAGCATCAATTCTTTGGCACTCAGTTTTCTTTATGGTCCAGCTCTCACAGCTATGCATGACTACTGGAAAAATCATAGCTTTGACTAGGTAGACTTTTGTTGGCAAAGTAATGTCTCTGCTTTTTAATATGCTTTCTAGGTTGGTCATAACTTTTCTTCCAAGGAGCAAGGGTCTTTTAATTTCATGGTTGCAGTCATAATTTGCAGTGATTTTGGAGCCCCCCAAAATAAAGTCTGTCACTGTTTCCATTGCTGTTTCAAATCTTTTCAAATTGGCTTCTAAGTCATTTGGTATGTCTCCACTTTTTTTTTTTTTTTTTTTGAGCATTTCCTTACTTTCTGGTGCACTGTATTCCAGGACCATCTTGACTTTCCCTTTTACAGACCTAGAATCAACCATTTCAAGAAGGATCCCTGGTTCCTTTAAGTAGAGGATCATATGAGAAACCAAGATATGAGCACTCTGTAGTCCCAACAGCTATTGGAGCATTGCCAATCTCAGGATCTTTTGGTGTGTACACACACACTTGAATAATGATTATATATCTATATTTACACATCCATAGGTTCACACTAATACTGCAATTTCAATGCAACACTACAGAGTTTATTTTAGATTTTTTCTTTTCCATATTTTGACTGCCTTCTCTGGTCCCATTATCTTTAATATATTTACTTATATGATCAACCCCTCCATATGGAACCAATCTTCCATTACTGCTACCTTAATTCTCTCATTAGTCTAGATGTCTACCTCGCCCCTTTTGGGTTCCCACACCCTGTGCCTAGCCCCACCCTGCATGGAAACCACCCTGTCCCTCCTCATATTTCACACTGGGATTCTTTGCATTCTCTCTTTACCCAACTCAGGTTCTGCCCCCCTATGCCAGGAGGCTTCCCTCCCTCCTCACCCACTTGCTCACTGACATCCAGCTCTAGGCCATTCTACTTTATCTGTTTATTGATAAAATATACTACCCTGGTGTGTATGGTTAAACTGGTAGTCTTGTAATCTGAAATTGACATGATTGGTACTGCAAATGGTCAATCCACAGTCAAACTAAGAGTATGTGATGGACAGGAGTCTTTGAATGTACCATATAGGTTTAAAAGGTTAGTTATGTTATGATTCCCCTCTTGACCTGGGATGCAGTTCTAAGCAAATAAAAAAATAACAGAAACCCAGTTTGATGACCTACTGTGACATGGCAATATATAGCACCAACAATATGAAGGCTAAAATACACAGTTGTAAAAAGTTTGGAATGAGCACCCATAAACCTTAAAAATGTATTTGAAGTTTGCATGTTCCAGATAGAAATCTGACATCAGGAAATGGCCTATCAGAACATTCCAAAAACTAATGGCTTTAAAATGCAGCTAAAATGAAGAGAAAAGTGTAAATACTGAAAGCACTAATGCAATGCCTATTTTCCTCAAATTATTACAGCATGATGCTTTTAAAAAAATCTACATTTTAATTCAATGAAATGCTTTTACAGAATAATTGAAATTATTTACTACATGGCCCTTTATAGAAAATATTTTACAAACTCCTGCTTTAAACAATATAATGACTGCAAAAACAAATGACTGAACTGAGAAAAGGCTTAAACTACCTTTATCACTGAAGAATAAGAACCAGATATTTATGTTCGATGTAATCTAAATCACACAGTATTTCCAATATTATATCACTACATACTTTTTATTTGGCTGCTTATATCTATTTTAGAGGCTCTTCCCAGATGGTACAGTGGTAATGAACCTGCCTGCCAATACAGGAGACGTGGGTTCAATCACTGAGTCGGTAAGATCCTCTGGAGAAGTAAATGGCAACCCTCTCCAGTATTCTTGCCTGGAAAATTCTATGGACAGAGGAGCGTGCTGGGCTATAGTCCATGGGGTTACAGAGAGTCTGACATGACTTACCAATTGAGCACACATGCACACATCCATTTTAGAAACTGTAAGAATAATTTCAGTTATTCTGTAAATGTATTTCATTGAATTAAATGTAGAAGCATCATGCTGTAATAATTTGAGGCTGAAAGTGAACTGGCCAGCTAGCTATGGTTTTTGGACCTTTGGTCTAAAACAATGCTCAGTGGTTCCCAAAGAGTGATTCCTGGAGCATTATCTTTGGCATCCCTTGAGAAGTTGATACACATGCAAATTTTTTCCCCAAACTGATTGGATCAAAACTCTAGCCATCTGTAGTTAGCAAACTCCTCAAGTGATTGATTCTGATGCTTCATTAATTTGCAAACTGCTGATTTTGATTCAAACAACAGCCTGTTAGCTAAGTGTCCTGTTAGATTCTGGAGATATAAAGATGAATAAAATCAATGTTTATCTGCTAGTAACTTATAATTTATTGACAAATAATCTCTTGCCTGGAAATATTGCAGATTCACAGTTCACACTTAAAACATCTTACACAAATCTAGTACTCAGTCCATGTTACTGTGCCGCGTCTGTAAGGGTAGATATTTCCCTGAGGAAATATCTTCTCTGATGCTAATACTTTTCCTAGGGGCTTCCCTGGTTGCTTGGTAAAGAATCTACCTGTAATACAAGAGACCCTATTTTGATCCTTGTATCAGGAATGTCCCTTGGAGAAGGGATAGCCTACCTACTCCAGTATTCTTGGGCTTCCCTGAGGGCTCAGATGGTAAAGAATCTGCCTGCAATATGGGAGATCTGAGTTCTATCCCTGGGTTTGGAAGATCCCCTGGAGGAGGGGACCACTCTAGTGTTCTTGCCTGGTTAGGTAATACTTTTCCTGATTTCTTATTGGAAACCCCTCTCCTCTTTTCCTGTTTCTTTCTCCTCTTTCCTTTATCATAGCTAAGATCATTTGACACCAGTCGACCTTCAGAATCCTCTGGATTCTGGGATCAATACTGACTTCTGTCCTCTGGAACTTAAAGAACTGAAGTAAGAATTTGAGTGATTTTTTTTAAAATTTTATTTTTACTTTATTTTACTTTACAATACCGTATTGGTTTTGCCATACATTGACATGAATCCACCATGGGTGTATATGAGATCCCAATCCTGAATTCCCCTCCCACCTCCCACCCCACATCATCTCTCTGGATCATCCCCATGTACCAGCCCCAAGCATCCTGTATCCTGTATTGAACATAGGCTGGTGCTTCATTCTTGCATGATAGTATACATGTTTCAATGCTATTCTCCCAAATCATCCCACCCTCTCCCTCCCCCCCAGAGTCCAAAAGTCTGTTCTATACATCTGTGTCTCTTTTGCTGTCTTGCATACAGGGTCATCATTGCCATCTTTCTAAATTCCATATACATGTGTCAGTATACTGTATTGGTGTTTTCCTTTCTGGCTTACTTCACTCTGTATAATAGGTTCCAGTTTCATCCATCTCATTAGAGCAGATTCAAATGAATTCTTTTTGATGCTGAGTAATACTCCATTGTGTATATGTACCACAGCTTTCTTATCCATTCATCTGCTGATGGACATCTAGGTTGTTTCCATGTCCTGGCTATTATAAACAGTGCTGCAATGAACATTGGGGTACATGTGTCTCTTTCAATTCTGGTATCCTTGGTGTGTATGCCCAGCAGTGGGATTGCTGGGTCATAAGGCAGTTCTATTTGCAGTTTTTTAAGGAATCTCCACACTGTTCTCCATAGTGGCTGTAATAGTTTGCGTTCCCACCAGCAGTGTAAGAGGGTTCCCTTTTCTCCACACCCTCTCCAGCATTTATTGCTTGTAGACTTGTGGATCGCAGCCATTCTGACTGGTGTGAAATGGTATCTCATTGTGGTCTTTATTTGCATTTCTCTGATAATGAGTGATGTTGAGCATCTTTTCATGTGTTTGTTAGCCATCCGGATGTCTTCTCTGGAGAAATGTCTGTTTAGTTTTTGGCCCATTTTTTGATTGGGTCGTTTATTTCTCTGGAATTGAGCTGCATGAGTTGCTTGTATATTTTTGAGATTAGTTGTTTGTCAGTTGCTTCGTTTGCTATTATTTTCTCCCATTCAGAAGCCTGTCTTTTTACCTTGGTTATAGTTTCCTTTGTTGTGCAGAAGCTTTTAATTTTAATTAGATCCCATTTGTTTATTTTTGCTTTTATTTCGAGTATTCTGGGAGGTGGATCATAGAGGATCCTGCTGTGATTTATGTCGGAAAGTGTTTTGCCTATATTCTCTTCTAGGAGTTTTATAGTTTCTGGTCTTACATTTAGATCTTTAATCCATTTTGAGTTTATTTTTGTGAGTGGTGTTAGAGAGTGATCTAGTTTCATTCTTCTACAAGTGGTTGATCAGTTTTTCCAGCACCACTTGTTAAAGAGATTGTCTTTACTCCATTGTATATTCTTGCCTCCTTTGTCGAAGATAAGGTGTCCATAGGTGTGTGGATTTATCTCTGGGCTTTCTATTTTGTTCCATTGATCTATATTTCTGTCTTTGTGCCAGTACCATACTGTCTTGATGACTGTGGCTTTGTAGTAGAGCCTGAAGTCAGGCAAGTTGATTCCTCCAGTTCCATTCTTCTTTCTCAAGATTGCTTTGGCTATTCGAGGTTTTTTGTATTTCCATACAAATCTTGAAATTATTTGTTCTAGTTCTGTGAAAAATACCGCTGGTAGCTTGATAGGGATTGCATTGAATCTGTAGATTGCTTTGGGTAGTATACTCATTTTCACTATATTGATTCTTCCAATCCATGAGCATGGTATATTTCTCCATCTATTAGTGTCCTCTTTGATTTCTTTCATCAGTGTTTTATAGTTTTCCATATATAGGTCTTTAGTTTCTTTAGGTAGATATATACCTAAGTATTTTATTCTTTTCGTTGCAATGGTGAATGGAATTGTTTCCTTAATTTCTTTTTCTACTTTCTCATTATTAGTGTATAGGAATGCCAGGGATTTCTGTGTGTTGATTTTATATCCTGCAACTTTACTATATTCATTGATTAGCTCTAATAATTTTCTGGTGGAGTCTTTAGGATTTTCTATGTAGAGGATCATGTCATCTGCAAACAGTGAGAGTTTTACTTCTTTTTTTCCAATTTGGATTCCTTTTATTTCTTTTTCTGCCCTGATTGCTGTGGCCAAAACTTCCAGAACTATGTTGAATAGTAGTGGTGAAAGTGGGCACCCTTGTCTTGTTCCTGACTTTAGGGGAAATGCTTTCAATTTTTAACCACTGAGGATAATGTTTGCTGTGGCTTGTCATATATAGCTTTTATTATGTTGAGGTATGTTCCTTCTATTCCTACTTTCTGGAGAGTTTTTATCATAAATGGATGTTGAATTTTGTCAAAGGCCTTCTCTGCATCTATTGAGATAATCATATGGCTTTTATTTTTCAATTTGTTAATGTGGTGAATTACATTGATTGATTTGTGGATATTGAAGAATCCTTGCATCCCTGGGATAAAGCCCAGAATTTGAGTGATTTTGAATCAGTCCACAATTGCTCCTTTTCCCTCCAACAAGTGTCCTAATAACCAAGTTTCTTTTTGTATTAAAGCTCTGGTGCCTTTTTTTTTTTTTTTTTTTCCCATGTCATTTCCTGAATTCTTTAACTTTACATGTGATGTGGTACCTATATGCCCTTATCATTGCAGCCTTTCTTTTTCTTTTTTACTTTTTTTCAGTTCAGCCATTCCTGGCCAGTAATATCTGGAAGTCTGAACATCATATTTAGATGAAATCCTTCCTGAAGGTAAGGAAAAAACCCTCAGCACCTGGGATAAGTGGACAAACAAAACTGAACTGTCATGAAAACTTGCAGAATTTTAAGAGAGACATGGATTCATTGGAAATTTACTAACCCAGGTGTGTAAAAAGATTTAAACCAGATAAAATAGACGGTCTCCAACTCCTTTGTCTCTAGACATTGCTGCTGCTGCTAAGTCATGTCTGACTCTGTGCAACCCCATAGAGGGCAGCCCACCAGGCTCTGCCGTCCCTGAGTTTCTCCAGGCAAGAACACTGGAGTGGGTTGCCATTTCCTTCTCCAATGCATGAAAGTGAAAAGTGAAAGTGAAGTCACTCAGTTGTGCCTGACTCTTTGCCACCACATGGACTGCAGCCTACCAGGCTCCTCCATCTATGGCTACCTTTCCTTATTTTTTCCTTTTATCTTTTTTTTTTTCTACATCCCCAGCCCCTATTGAGCAAATGCAGGACCCTCAAAAAACAGTTCATGACAGTTATCAGTGTGAGATTGTGCAAATGCTCTTGAGCAAGAGGCATGAATACTGGGACAACTTCCAACTGCTCCAACCATAAGTCTTGCAACAGTTAGAGATGAAAACTTGTGAGCTAAAACTCAAGGATATATATCTCTTTCTTTTCCTCACCTTATAAAAGTACAGTCCAGTTGCAGCAATGAGTAGGTGACTTACCTGGTTTTCAGGTGCTTTGTGGTGTGAATCAGCTCAATAAAGTCTTTGACTTCTATTTGAGTTACTTAAACTATGTTTTTTTCCTTGACAGGAATATACCAGTATATGTAGGAAAAAAAAGGATTAGCAATTTCCAAAATTAATTTGAACATTTTTAAAAATTTCATGTTATATAATAAAGTTAGTAATACCAGCACACTAAGCACAGGCGGCTGTGACCAGCACACTAAGTGCGGCCGAGAGGAGCTACCCCACGTCCGAGGTGAGGGGCAAAGGCTGGGAGGGCCAGGTTGCAATGACACAGAAACGGCCAAGAGGAGGCACCCCACACAGAAACGGCTGAGAGGAGCTACCCCGTGTCCAAGGTCAGGGGCAGCGCCCAGGGGGAGCAACCCAGAACCGAGGCCAGGGGCAGCGGCCTGGAGGAACAATCCCATGTCCAAGGAGTGGTGACTGCACGGGCACAGAAGGGCCTAGAGGAACCATCCCATGTTGAAGATCAGGGAGGGCAGTGGTGAGGAGATACCCCTCATCCAAGGTAAGCAGCAGCTGCTGCGCTTTGCTGGAGCAGCCCTGAAGAGATACCCCACACCCAAGGTAAGAGAAACCCAAGTAAGATGGTAGGTGTTGCAAGAGGGCATCAGAGGGCAGACACACTGAAACCATACTCACAGAAAGCTAGTCAACCTAATCACACTAGGACCACAGCCTTGTCTAACTCAATGAAACCAAGCCATGCCCACAGGGCAACCCAAGATGGGCAGCTTATGGTGGAGAGGTCTGACAGAATGTGGTCCACTGGAGGAAGGAATGGCAAACTACTTAAGTATTCTTGCCTTGAGAACCCCATGAACAGTATGAAAAGGCAAAATGATAGGATACTGAAAGAGGAACTCCCCAGGTCATTAGGTGCCCAATATGCTACTGGAGATCAGTGGATCAATAACTCTAGAAATAATGAAGGGATGGAGCAAAAGAAAAAACAATACTCAGTTCTGGATGTGACTGGTGATAGAAGCAAGGTCGAATGCTATAAAGAGCAATGCTGCATAGGAACCTGGAATGTCAGATCCATGAATCAAGGCAAATTGGAAGTGGTCAAACAAGAGATGGCAAGAGTGAACGTCGACATTCTAGGAATCAGCGAACTAAAATGGACTGGAATGGGTGAATTTAACTCAGATGACCATTATATCTACTACTGTGGGCACAAAACCCTCAGAAGAAATGGAGTAGCCATCATGGTCAACAAAAGAGTCCGAAATGCAGTACTTGGATGGAATCTCAAAAATGACAGAATGATCTCTGTTCATCTCCAAGGCAAACCATTCAATATCACAGTAATCCAAGTCTATGCCCCAAACAGTAATGCTGAAGAAGCTGAAGTTGAACGGTTTTATGAAGACCTACAAGACCTTTTAGAACTAACAAACACCCAAAAAAGATGTCCTTTTCAATATAGGGGACTGGAATGCAAAAGTAGGAAATCAAGAAACACCTAGAGTAACAGGCAAATTTGGCCTTAGAATGCAGAATGAAACAGGGCATAGGCTAATAGAGTTTTGCCAAGAAAATGCACTGGTCATAGCAAACACCATTTTCCAACAACACAAGAGAAGACTACATATGGACATCACCAGATGGTCAACACTGAAATCGGATTGATTATATTCTTTGCAGCCAAAGATGGAGAAGCTCTATACAGAGTCAACAAAAACAAG
>SJYT01078779.1:6162-19325 GCA_006410635.1 Cephalophus harveyi
GTGGGGGGAAATGGGGGAGTCAGGGAAAGTGGGGGGAGTCGAGGGGAGTAGGGGGACTGGGATAGAGTGGGGACATGTGAGGTGAGATGCCACACTGACAGAGGGACAGACAGACAGCTGTTCGGCAGCCGCCAGGAGCCCTACAACTGGCACAGAACTGAGCATGGACCTGCCCAAGCTGATCCCGATACTCCTGGACGAGGGGACCAACTGAAATTGGGCAACGGCAAGGGACCCTCACTGTATTTGCACAAACAAACCCGTGAACTGAAAAGAATTGTTAGACATGCTGGATTCTACTGGGTTCCATGTTCACATAACACCATCCATGCTTCCTACACATTATCTAAAATAAACTTTTTTTATTTGAAGTTTTATTTTGCCCCAACCCTTCTCGGTCTGTCCTTTGGGTGATCTTGAATTGTTGGAACCAAGGACCTGGTGGTGGATTGCTGGAAGGGGTTGGAGACCCCGGGGCACCCACCAGGACACCTACCTTGCTCACTCCTGTTTCGGCCAGTCTCCCGGGATTCAGAATCAGAAGTGAGGTGGCCCTGGAGGAAGAAAGCAGATGCTTGCTCCGCACTCGCGAGACCTGGGTAGGTTGAGAATGAGGCTACCCTGCCACATCCCCCTCCCAGCTTTCCTCTCTAGAGCAGAAAGCTACTTCAGATATACAGTGGACTGGGAGTGAAGGCAGAGGTTATCTGCTCCCCACCCCGTTACCCCAAATTCTGGAGACAGAGTGCCTCAGAGAATTTTCTGAGGATCCCCTGAGATTTCAGACTCCACCAGTCCCCATGTGCAGAGCTGGCCTGCATCCTGAAACCAGCCAGCCGAATGCAAAGGGAGGTTAGGAGGCAGCAGAAGCCATCCTTAATGCTGTTGGATGTGCACATGGCATTAGATTATTTTAAAACGGAAGACTTTATTTGTAGAGTTAAGGAAAAAAACTTTTATGGGTGAAACAATGTTGTACACAGGTTTCAAATATACACAGAGATAGGGGAGGCTCCGGTGTGTGTGTGGGTGAGGGGTTATGTGATTTTGCTCCATTTCTTTTTTCAAAACTTTAAAAGTAAGGTTTATTTTGAAAACTTTATTCTTTGATCAAAGAATGGAGAGGTGCAAGTACATTCTCTTCTAAATTTTATTTATTTTCTTAATCCGCCGGAAACTCAGTGATTTCATTTCTCTTTTTCTTTTTTTAGTTACTATTTCTTCTAACACTGTTTAGCCCCATCTTTCTCTTCTTAGGTCTTCAAGACTCCAATATTATATATTTTGTTAAAGCCCCACAAAGCCTTGAGGCTCTGTTACTTGGTTTATTTTTTTAAGTTTATTTTCTCTGTTCTTCAGATTGGGTAACATCTATTGTTGTATCTTCAACTGATTCTTCTGTTGATCCTACCATTGCCTGTCAATTAAGTTCTTTATTTTGATTATTGTATGTTTCAGTTCTAAGCTTCTCAGTTGGTTATTCTTTATCTATTTATTTGAGACTTTCACTTTTTAAGTTTGTTTTAAGTGGCTTGTAATTGCTCTCTGAAGCATTTTTACATGGCTGCTTAACCACTTTTACCTTCCTTGGCCGATGGTTCCAATATCTGAGTCAGCTTCTCTTGATTGCCATTTCTCCTTCAAGTTGACATTTTTCTGGTTCTCAGTTTGATCAGTGATTTTCAATTGCATCTTGGACAGTTTCAGCATTATGTTATGAGACTCTAGATCTCATTTAAATCTTCTGGGTTGGCAGCCTTTTCTGACAAGGCGCCCCCCGGTAGGGAAAGAGGGGGTCACCCTGTTGCTGTCTGGTGAGGGCAATTCCCACAGGATGGGAACTGCTGGGTCCCACACTGCTGGGCTGGAGTGAGAGTTCATACTGTCCACTAGGCTTCCGCCGATGGGCCCTTGCAGGAGGCAGGAGGGGCGCCTCCTACTGCTCCCCTCGTGGACAAAGAGAAGGTTGGGGGGAACGTTAATGTCCATCCTTAGAAGCTGGATTAAAGCAGGGCGGGGGAAGGGGGGACGCTGCTACTTAGGTGCTGGGCCAACGGCCCTGACGTTTCAGGTCCCAGGAGGGGAAAGGGGAGGTGAGGAGACACTTCGGCCGAAGTTAAGGGGTCTGTTTCCTCAGGTGGATGCCCGAGGCAGTCCTGCCCAGCCTCCCTATTATCTCCTTTCACCCCGTGGGAAGAGGGTGGTGGTCCAGGGGGGCTCCTCAACCCCGCTGCTGCTGCAGCGAAGTCGCTTCAGTCGTGTCCGACTCTGTGCGACCCCAGAGACGGCAGCCCACCAGGCTCCCCCGTCCCTGGGATTCTCCAGGCAAGGGGAGTGGGTTGCCATTTCCTTCTTCAATGCATGAAAGTGAAAAGGGAAAGCGAAGTCGCTCGCTCAGTCTTGTCCGACTCTTAGCGACCCCATGGACCGCAGCCCACCAGGCTCCTCCGTCCGTGGGATTTTCCAGGCAAGAGTACTGGAGTGGGGTGCCATTGCCGTCTCCGCCCGACCCCGCACCGGTCATTAACAACAGCAGCAGCACAGCCGGGGGGCCAGAGGTTCCCCGGGCGGGAACGCACCCGGGAGCTTTCCCAGACCAGGGCCGGGAGGAAGCGCCGCTCTTCACCTCGCGGCAGCGTTGGCGCGGCGCGCCCCCTGGCGGCCAGCCGGGGAAAACCACCTGCCTGTGCCGCGCGGCACAGGGACGCGCGCAGGGTTCGGCGTCCCAGGCGGGAGCTGTGGTCGCCGGCTGTGCCTGGGGCTCTCTCTTCATAATTCCCATCCGCTAAACTATTTAATGTGGAGCCCAAACTCAGGACTCAGATTCTGGACCTCTAGCCCTTCCGTTCAGGCTAGCAGGCTGAGTGGATGGGGCGGGCGGGTGATAGTACATCAGACCACACTTGGTGTCCACAGGAGGCCCTGAAATAGGTACAGTGGAAATTCTGGGGATAAAAAGCTGGGCTCGTCCGGGATTTGAACCCGGGACCTCTCGCACCCTAAGCGAGAATCATACCCCTAGACCAACGAGCCACAGTAACGCTTGCTAGAGTTGACTCATTGGAAAAGACTCTGATGCTGGGAGGGATTGGGGGCAGGAGGAGAAGGGGACGACCGAGGATGAGATGGCTGGATGGCATCACTGACTCGATGGATGTGAGTCTGAGTGAACTCCGAGAGATGGTGATGAACAGGGAGGCCTGGCGTGCTGCGATTCATGGGGTCGCAAAGAGTCGGACACGACTGAGCGACTGAATTGAACTGAAAGTTGGATTTAAGGCTTCTCTGGAGGCTCAGTTGGTAAAGAATCCACCTGTACTGCAGGTGATTCAGGTTTGATCCCTGGGTCAGGAAGATACTCTGGAGTTGAAAATGGCAATTCATTCCAGTATTCTTGCCTAGGAAAGCCCATGACAGAGGAGCCTGGCAGACTACAGTCAAACACGACTTGGTGACTAACCAACCACCACCAATGCTGGATTTACAGGGTATTAGAATATAACATTCCAGGTAACTTTATCCAATAAGAGGATTGTAGGTAACTAGCCCCGGAGAAGGCAATGGCAACCCACTCCAGTTCTCTTGCCTGGAAAATCCCATGGACGGAGGAGCCTAGTAGGCTGCAGTCCATGGGGTCTTGAAGAGTCGGACACGACTGAGTGACTTCTCTTTCACTTTTCACTTTCATGCACTGAAGAAGGAAATGGCAACCCACTCCAGTGTTCTTGCCTGGAGATCCCAGGGACGGGGGAGCCTAGTGGGCTACCATCTATGGGGTCGCACGGAGTTGGACATGACTGAAGCGACTTAGCAGCAGCAGCCCAGGATCCATACAGAGTAGATTTAACACAAAGAAAGAAAGACTAGTCTAGTCTTTAGATTGCTGTTATTGGGAATGTCTGTGACACTGAGAAAGAGATTTGAATGACTTCGCAAACATGGAAAACTAGGGACATGTTTCTGACTCGGTCCCAACAAACTAATGGGGCCTTACGTAGGAAAACCTCAAATATCTATATGCCCATTATCTGTTATGGATTAACAATTACTAATATCATAAAGTATTGAAATTTGGTTTTAAAAGCACTGGGTAAGATTACTAAGTATTTTCCAAAAGAGTAAAGCCTCTCTCATTGATAGTAAGCAATGTGAATTTAAGGAGTCAACTATACTAGTGACTTATTTAAACATATTGTTAAGTTGTGTCTGACTCTTTGTGACCCCATGGACTGTAGCACACTAGATTTCTCTGACCTTCGCAATCTTCCGGAGTTTGCTCAAATTCATGTCCATTGAGTCAGTGGTACCATCTAAACATCTCATCCTTTGTCACACCCTTCTCTTCTTGCCCTAAATCTTTCCCAGCATCAGAATATTTTCCAATGAGTCACTCTTCCCATCAGGTGCCCAAAGTATTGGAGCTTCAGCTTTAGCATCAGTCCTTCTAGTGAATATTCAAGGTTGATTTCCTTTAGGATGGACTAGCTTGATCTCCGTGCTGTCCAAGTGTCCCTCAAGAGTCTTCTCCAGCATCACAGTTTGAAAGCATCAATTTTTTGGCCCTTAGCCTTCTTTACAGTCCAACTCTCACATCCATACATGACTACTGGAAAAACCATAGTTTTGACTATATGAACCTTTGTTGGCAAAATGATGTCTCTGTTTTTTAATATGCTAAGTTTCTTTAAATATATTAAAAAAATAACTACCATGTGGTTTTTCAGACTTTACTATTATTTGGAATAATAGTCATTAAATGAATAATTAATAATCAAGTAAAATTAATAATCATTGATTAAAACAGCAAAGATAGAAAGCTACGAGGTCCGTAATCAACTTCCTAAATTTTGAAAATCACTGAGTTATAGGGGAAATGACAGTCTTGAATGAAAGAGACAGGGTGAAAAAAAAACTTTGGATAGAGAAATGGAAGTAAAGAAGAACATAAGAAAGGTTAAACAGAAGAGGTTTTGCAATTCTCTGTATGGGTACCTGGGCATCATTTGTGGGGCTTCGTAGAGCAACTAGGGATGGTGAAGTCTGAACCTTGGAACATGGCAGGGAAAGCTGAGAGGACTGAAATCTCCAGAATTATCCATCTGAAAGGAGCAACTTGAACTTGATCCTTTGCCAACTACGGGTCTTTACCAGTGAAGACAGATTCTTCTAGATGTTTAAGGATGTAGCATGGAAGAATTGAATGTTGTACACCCTGACGCTGGGGAACATCAGACCCTACAGGGCCAATATTCAACAACTATTTACTTAGGTCTACCATGGGCCATGCCTGTTTAAACACAAGAAATATTGCAGTGAGACAAAGGGCAAATATCCCCTCTTCAGTGGAATCTTCATTCTGGCACCCACAGCTAGGATGTCTTAGTATAAATTAAATTTGGAAGGAACTGAACTATGAGTTTTAAACTGTGAATGAGAGTAACTACACGTTTCCCAAGGTAGATTTTGTCTGGTACTGAGATTTTTATCCTAAAATTCTTTGCATATGATTTCTGTTGTTTGGAAATAAATATTTAAGAGGTTTGTGTTTAATTGTAACATATACAATGTTTTAAAAAGAAATTTTAAAAGCACTTTACATAAATAGATGCTACTCTTTCAGGAAGATATTATCTTTAGTACTTTCTTAAAAATAGCTAGTTTGTGCAGAAAGTATTTCTAGTAAGACCAAGATTAAAGGTTTTATTTGGCTATGCCATGTTAGTTTAAATGTACTTTATAGTCACAAAACAAACCCTTTTGTTCCTCATTTCACAGAACTGCTGTGACAAGACACAGATATTTTTCTAAAGCTCAGTTACCAGCACTGAGCAAAGAACTGAAAATAAATGTTTGCTAAGGAGTGTCAGTACCATCATTCCCAATGCACTAGCTGGCCTGCAAATTACATTCTCAATGTTTATAAACAAAATTTGGTGATAAGAAAGCTTCCTTGGTGAACTTTTTCTACAGATAATTAATATCCCTTAATTGTTATGTTCTTGTTTGGTGCTGAAATTAACTGAAGAATGTTAGATGCCTTCAAATTACATCAAAGAACTGAAAATAAATGTTTGCTAAGGAGTGTCAGTACCATCATTCCCAATGCACTAGCTGGCCTGCAAATTACATTTTCAATGTTTATAAACAAAATTTGGTGATAAGAAAGCTTCCTTGGTGAACTTTTTCTACAGATAATTAATATACCTTAATTGTTATGTTCTTGTTTGGTGCTGAAATTAACTGAAGAATGTTAGATGCCTTCAAATTACATCAGTTCAGTTCAGTCACTCAGTCGTGTCCAACTCTTTGTGACCCCATGAATCGCAGCACACCAGGCCTCCCTGTCCATCATCAACTCCCGGAGTTTACACAAACTCATGTCCATCAAGTTGGTGATGCCATCCAGCCATCTCATCTCCATCATCAACTTCTCCTCCTGCCCCTAATCCCTCCCAGCATTAGGGTTTTTTCCAACGAGTCAATTCTTCACATGAGGTGGCCAAAGTATTGGAGTTTCAGGTTCAACATCAGTCCTTCCAACGAATATCCAGGACTGATCTCCTTTAGGATGGACTGGTTGGATCTCTTTGCAGTCCAAGGGTCTCTCAAGAGTCTTCTCCAACACCGCAGTTCAAAAGCATCAATTCCTCAGTGCTCAGCTTTCTTCACAGTCCAACTCTCACATCCATACATGACCACTGGAAAAACCATAGCCTTGACTAGATGGATCTTTGTTGGCAAAGGTTTCTGCTTTTGAATATGCTGTCTAGGTTGGTCATAACTTTCCTTCCAAGGAGCAAATGTCTTTTAATTTCATGGCTGCAATCAATCACAATCTGCAGTGATTTTGGAGCCCCCAAAAATAAAGTCTGGCAATGTTTCAATTGTTTCCCCATCTATTTCCCATGAAGTGATGGGACCAGATGTCATGATCTTCGTTTTCTGAATGTTGAGCTTTAAGCCAACTTTTTCACTCTCCTCTTTCACTTTCATCAAGAGGCTTTTTAGTTCCTCTTCACTTTCTGCCATAACGGTAGTGTCATCTGCATATCTCAGGTTGTTGATATTTCTCCTGGAAATCTTGATTCCAGCTTGTTGTGCTTCTTCCAGCCCAGTGTTTCTCATGATGTACTCTGCATAGAAGTTAAATAAGCAGGGTGACAATATACAACCTTGACGTACTCCTTTTCCTATTTGGAACCAGTCTGTTGTTCCATGTCCAGTTCTAACTGTTGCTTCCTGACCTGCATACAGATTTCTCACATTACTTGTTTAGATATTTATAAGTTTCCCTTACATCACAATCTCTAAGCACTTTACATGAATTATTAAATCCTTACAAATTTTTATGAAGGTACATAGATACTCATTAAGTAAGTACTAAATTTAATGGATAAATAAGTACAAACTCTATACACTCTTCTATGTACAATATCTTCTAACTGGAAAAGGTTCATCTTCAAAACGGAAAGCTTCAATGAGCAAATCTCTCAGTCATAAATACAATTTATTTTTCTGGAGAATTATACCCAAAATATACCACTTTGCACATAATTCCTTTAAGATGCTTATTTTTCAAGGCAGATCCTCAGCTGCTTATATTTTCCCAGGACAAATGTGCTCTTAAGAGTCTCTCCTAATTGAGCAATTGATTAATTAGCACATTTCTACCTTCACTAGGGAGTGAGAATTTAGAGGGTATTGCTGTGCTAATAAGCTCACACTTTTCCTATTTTAAACTGTTTTCAATTTTGGGAATACAAATCCCTGAGACAAGAAATAATAAAGTTTAAATCTTTTCTTCCATGGAAACTGTAAAGTAGGTCACCCCACCTGTTTCTCCGTGGCTAGTCCATTTGATGAGGAATGAGATATTTCCCTCTTACGTTTCTGTTTCACATCTATAGTGTATTTGTTGAGGAATTTAATATCATAATATATAAAGTAGCAAAGAAAATTAAATCATAGATGAAAAAGGAGATATAAGGGCCGACTTCTCTTTTCCTTATTTAGTAATTCTCTTCAATAAGGGGTTCAAATCTATGTGCTCCCATGAATAAACAATTTGTATTGGACCAGTAGCTTACGTGTGAATATCTGCTATTCACTGAAGAAAAACTTAGTGACTATATCCTTTTGCCAAATGAACCCTGATACTTAAGAAAAAAAACACAAAGTGATAGAGAATTTATCTAACAGGAACACTCTTCACTGGAAGAGAGGCTTTGCCATGGAACAGGTCCTCTTTAATGAGTCTGTAATAAGCTGCAGATGATGGTCTAGGGCTGTGTTGAGCTATGAGGCTATTTATGGTATTAGAGACAAAAGCCAGTAATCAAGAAAAGTTTTACAGCACTCTGAAAATGACTTTGATGCCAATGAAATGTTTTCAAATCTGTAAAACAATAGATTTTAAAATATTTTTCAGTTCAGTCAGTTCACAAAAAAAAAAAAAGGCAAAAAATAAAAAAGCTTAGTTTTTCCCCTAAATTACAAATTTGTTGTGATGCTACTTTATGTGAGATATTTAGAATAGGCAAATTCATGGAGACAGTAAAGCAGAGATTACTGGGGACAGAAGGGTGAAGGAAACGTGGAATTACTATTAAATGGATAGAGTTTCTATTTGAGAAGATGAAAAAGCTCTGGAAATGGAAAGAAGTGATGGTTGCACAACATTGTAGGTGTACTTAATGACATTAAATTGAACACTTAAAATGCAAATATGATAAAATTTATGTTATGTATATTTTTACGACAGTAAAAACACACTGAAGAAAAAAAAAAAGCTCTTGACACCACAGATCTGCCATGGCATCACTAAGTACTTGTTGATATAATGTTGATGCCATTAGGTTTCAATCGCCAGCTGGCAACCATCAGTGTTTGCAACTACATAGATTAAAACCAAACAAACAAAAAATCTTCCCAGTATTTCCTGTTCTCTCTCAGCAGCTTTCACTATGGTTTTACTCTTCTCAGACAGGCACATAATGTTCTTATCATTTAGTAGGTAGGAAACTGTTAGGAGCTGGTTTGATAGAACCAATTTGTATGATTTTTGGCCTATGGGAAGAATTAAGTACTCTGTTTCTATTTAAATTTTGTATTGTCTCAGAGCAGTGACTAGTGCCAGAGAAGTTATCGAAACTGGCCTCCAGGAGTGAAGATGTTTCATAAGAAGCCAACCTTTTGATACAGAGAGCTCCAAAGAGATTTAAACCTGAAGCACCAAATGTGATTATGCCTCCAATTTTCTGTTTTTTCCCCATAGACTCATAATGATTTTAAAGTAAGCTCATACATTGGTGATTTATTGCTTTTATCAATAATATGCTCAGACATCATTCTCCAAAAAATGGGCACATAAATTACTTCTAAACAATAATATTTCTTCAAGAAGTTAAAGTGGACTTATTCAAAATAAAAAAGAATTGGTTCCAAAAAAAATAAAAGCACTCATGAGACTTAAATCGGAGAGCATAGTTCACTTTGTTTTCATGTTAATATCTATCTGCATCAAAGAATTCATCTCATGAATTACTTAAAAATAGCCTAAATAAGACAAATTACAAGGGATGAATTATTGCTATTGAAAGGATAACTTGAATCAAGTCAAATAATTCTTAAGAGGCTATAATTATCCCAGAAAAAGTTCCTAAGCAAAGCCATTATTTTACAGTTCAGACATTAGAATCGAACTTTTCATTCATTTGCCTACTTAAATTCTAGAGGCCTGTATCCTGTGGTGGAGCATTTATTTTTCCTAGGATACAAGGTAAACTCAAAGTAGAATATTTACAGACCAAATAGGTCTGTACACTGCACAGACCTGACCAGCATTTGAATGCTCCAAACTAAACAGGACAGAACTTTCAGGCAAAAGCATGAATAAAAGGCAAGACGAAGGAGAACATTTCTTAAATTCACACTTTGTTCTGAAATTTGCATTGCTCAACAAAAACTCACAAAGCTTATCCTACAGGACAGGTCCTGTTCTAAACCCTTTGCAAATACAGACTCATTTTATCCTTCTGTGTAATAAAGTGTAATCATTACCCTTGTGTGATAACCTGTGGTCCTTAATGAGGAAATTGCATGAGGTCATACAGATAATCAATGAGATCACAGAGCCAAGAATCAAAACCTGAGCATTCTGGCCCCAGGGCCTGTGTGCTCAACTCCCGATTCAGGCATTATACATTATTGTTGGTCTCATCTTCTACTTGGTTTACTTTTGTCTAGGCGGAATGTTTTTCTTTGCTTGAAAAGAAAGTACAGCATTGCCAGACTTTGGTGTGTTTGCAGTTGCTGCTGCTAAGTCACTTCAGTCGTGTCCGACTCTGTGCGAGCCCATAGATGGCAGCCCACCAGGCTCCCTCGTCCCTGGGATTCTCAAGGCAAGAACACTGGAGTGGGTTGCCATTTCCTTCTCCAATGCATGAGAGTGAAAAGTGAAAGTGAAGTCGCTCAGTCGTGTCCGACTCTTAGCGACCCCATGGACTGCAGCCCACCAGGCTCCTCCGTCCATAGGATTTTCCAGGCAAGAGTACTGGAGTGGGGTGCCACTGCCGAGTAGCAGGTCTTATTTCTAGTAGCACTAGTTAACTAGTAAGTACCCAGGCAGGAGCATGGCTAGGGGGTGGTCTTTATCTCTTTCTTTGGGGGTGGTCTTTCTTTTATCTCTTTCTTTGGTAGTTCCCACTCACTTTTGATAGGTACGTCTCCAAAGGTGCTCTCACCTGTAAAATGTCACCTTTTTGCTATCACTCTGTGGGAAGCAAAACCCAAGGGCGTTTCCCATGTGAGAATTCACAGAGAAAGGTTAGATGTAAATGCTTTTTTTTAAAATTTCCATACTTCAGATTGCATGATTTCTCCATAATTACTCACACTAACGTTGCTATCAAGACTACTGATTATCTTAATGCCTTAAAAGTTGTACTCACATAAAATGGTTAATTTCTCATGACTTTTGCAGACTTTAAGAGCTTTAGTTAATCATCTCTTCTGGTCTTTTCCATTTAAACAATGTTCTTCTTACAGATAAAGATGCAAGCAAGGAAGTTAACTATTTTCCTGGATTGCTTACATGACAAAGGCCACATACAAGGCTTCCTCAAGCACTAGTTCCAGGCTTTTAAAACTGATTATGAAAATTAAAGATCAGCCCTGGGTGTTCTTTGGAAAGAATGATGCTAAAGCTGAAACCTCAGTACTTTCGCCACCTCATGCAAAGAGTTGACTCATTGGAAAAGACTCTGATGCTGGGAGGGATTGGGGGCAGGAGGAAAAGAGGAAGACAGAGGATGAGATGGCTGGATGGCATCACCGACTCAATGGACATGAGTTTGAGTGAACTCCGGGAGATGGTGATGGACAGGGAGGCCTGGCGTGCTGCAATTCATGGGATTGCAAAGAGTCAGAAACGACTAAGCGACTGAACTGAACTGAACTGATGAAAATTAATTGTGATAGTGTTTAACCGATAAGGTTATCAAGAATCTCAATTGAGTTAATGAATTTTGAGAACATACCCAGTGCTTGGCACAAAACAGATGGTCTAAACATTTATCTTTAATATATCATATCAGCTTTGTGACCAGTGGCCTAAGTTTTTGCCAGCTCATTTTCTTGTTGCTAAGGTATTATTCAAAATACTTCAACACTAAAGCAATAACCGTCTAACTAGTTTCTCGATTCCAGTTTCATCACACTGCATACACTTGCTAGATTTGATTTGTTACAATAAAATTTTATCATCTTATATCTCATTCAAGTACCTTTGATGACATCCAGCTGCTAGCACAGGAAACTGGCACACAGTAATCATCAAATGAATATTTGCTGAACAAATGAATGAATAAATAAGTGCCCCAAGGGAGACTTTCAAGTCCGGTCACAGTCAGACTCTGCACTCATTTCTTTCCTTATCTGCCTTTAGTTATTACCATAAACATGGAACATTCATTTATTGTGTGACATCCACATGTCAGATACCAGAGTGGTTGTTGAATATTCAAGGATGAGAAAAGAGCTTAGAGCTTCTTTGAAAAGAGTCCTTTTAAGCCAAATTGACTGATTTATTGTCTCTTGCTTCCTCTTTGCCAAGGTTTTGATAGTGCTGTTCTGCCAGCCTAAAAAGCTGCCTCTCAACTTTCACACTCTTTTTATCCTTCAAGATTCAGCTCGATCTGTTCCTCATTCTGCATAAACACTTACCTAACCACCCATGTGTAAAGTGATTTATCCCCCATTCCTCTTCTGACTTGCTAAGACAATTATTTTTAATTACATCATACTTTACTTTCACCAGGAGTTATAATTATATAGTACATTATACTTTTTCTGATACTGCAATGCTAAAATACAAATAGCCGTGAAAAGAAGAGAGGCGAAAAATAAAGGAGAAAAGGAAAGACATAGGCATCTGAATGCAGAGTTCCAAAGAATAGCAAGAAGAGATAAGAAAGCCTTCTTCAGCGATCAATGCAAAGAAAGAGAGGAAATCAACAGAATGGGAAAGACTAGAGATCTCTTCAAGAAAATGAGAAATACCAAGGGAACATTTCATGCAAAGATAGGCTCGATACGGACAGAAATGGTCTGGACCTAACAGAAGCAGAAGTTATTAAGAAGAGGTGGCAAGAATACACAGAAGAACTGTACAAAAAAGATCTTCATGACCCAAATAATCATGATGAGGTGATCACTAATCTAGAGCCAGACATCCTGGAATGTGAAGTCAAGTTGGCCTTAGAAAGCATCACTACGAACAAAGCTAGTGGAGGTGATGGAATTCCAGTGGAGCTGTTTCAAATCCTGAAAGATGATGCTGAGAAAGTGCTGCACTCAATATGCCAGCAAATTTGGAAAACTCAGCAGTGGCCACAGGACTGGAAAAGGTCAGTTTTCATTCCAATTCCAAAGAAAGGCAATGCCAAAGAATGCTCAAACTACTGCACAATTGCACTCATCTCACATGCTAGTAAAGTAATGCTCAAAATCCTCCAAGCCAGGCTTCAGCAATACGTGAACCGTGAACTCCCTGATGTTCAAGCTGGCTTTAGAAAAGGCAGAGGAACCAGAGATCAAATTGCCAACATCCGCTGGATCATGGAAAAAGCAAGAGAGTTCCAGAAAAACATCTACTTCTGCTTTAT
>SJYT01078779.1:19776-40732 GCA_006410635.1 Cephalophus harveyi
ATTCTGAAGGAGATCAGCCCTGGGATTTCTTTGGAAGGAATGATGCTAAAGCTGAAACTCCAGTACTTTGGCCACCTCATGCGAAGAGTTGACTCATTGGAAAAGACTCTGATGCTGGGAGGGATTGGGGGCAGGAGAAGAAGGGGACGACCGAGGATGAGATGGCTGGATGGCATCACCGACTCGATGAACGTGAATCTGAGTGAACTCCGGGAGATGGTGATGGACAGGGAGGCCTGGCATGCTGCTATTCATGGGGTCGCAAAGAGTCGGACACGACTGAGTGACTGAACTGAACTGAACTGAATGCTAAAATGTTATTATATATATATATATATATACACACACACATAAATAACTCTAAAATATTATTATATGTATGTGTGTTTGTGCTTAGTCTCTCAGTCGTGTCCAACTCTTTTTGACCCTATGGAATGTAGCCCGCCAGGCTCCTCTGTCTGCAGGATTCTCCAGGCAAAAACATTGGAACGGGTTGCCATACCCTCTCCCAGGGGATCTTCTCAACCCAGGGATTGAACACATGTCTCTTGCATTGCAGGCAAATTCTTTACCAGCTGAGCTACAAGGGAAGCCCATATATGTGTATATATAACTCTAAAATGATATCATATATATATATAGGTATATATAATATAATATAGCATATACCCTACCTTCTTACTGCAGTGACAGTCCTTTGAGGTCATGCCTTTCACTTTTTATTTTCTGTTTATTAATATCCTCTACAGGTCTTAGAATCAACATTTTCTCTCACAGCTGTTCCTCAGTCAATATTTGCTGATTCACTGATTATTTAGAAGGTTACTAGATATTCAGATATTTAATATGTTGGCTTGGTGTCCCAGTACAACTTATTGATCAATACTATGAAAAAAATAATAAATCTCTTGACTGCAATTGACAAAAGAGATGCTCCTGAACATTCAGGCATCAGAGAAGAAAGCAACCGACTGCTTCCTTGTCATGAAAGAGAGGCACGTATCTCCATAGCTTTATTTAATTCATCTCTTGCCCAGTCCTTGTCTCTATTCTCATTTTGCCTTCATTGTTCAGAGTAGAGATTCTTTACCTGGAATCCCTGGATCCTTATACAGTCCTCCAAATGGATTTTGTCAAGTTTTGGAAACCAGCAAAATGTCATGCATTCTCGGACTAGAAGAAGAAAACTAGACAATTTTTTTTATAAGTAGAGGTTTAAACCCAAGTTTATCTAGCTGAAAAGTCCCTGTTTTTCCAACTATATCATTTATTATATCATATCGTTTATAGGATTTCTTGAGTTGCTAGGCAGATAACATTTGTGGGCTAGGACAGGGATGTGATCCAATCACCAAACTGGTATGTCCAAGGAAAGGTCTGTAACAACCACACCCCCAGGAGTGGCCACAGCAGAAGCAATGATGCACACTTATATATTATTTGAGATATGTCAGATGCAGCTCTAAATGCTTGATGTATTAGTGTATTTTTGTTGTTAAACCTCACAACAAACCTATAAGGTAGGTAGTAATAAAGTGAAGTGAAGTCGCTCAGTCGTGTCCGACTCTTTGCGACCCCATGGACTGTAGCCTATCAGGTTCCTCTGTCCATGGGATTTTCCAGGCAAGAGTGCTGGAGTGGATTGCCATTTCCTTCTCTAGGGGATCTTCCCGACACAGGAATTGAACCTGGGTCTCCCGCATTGCAGGCAGACGCTTTACCGTCTGAGCCACCAGGCAAGGAAGCAAGGAGGCCCTTAAGTAGTACTAAGGTTAGGTATATTTTATAGATTAAAACCCTAAAACACAGAGAGGTAAAGTTACTCATATGCACAGCCCAGGGACACTAAACACAGTGTTGATAGGGTGGGGGAGTGGAGTAAAGAGGGAAAGAAAGAAGAAATGTTCCAGCCCATCCTGCATGCTAGGCTGGCCTGAATTCCACCTTAGCTTTCTTTCTTGGCTAAAGAAGAAAAACTGTCTAGGGTGGATAATAAAGAGCCAGACACCCATTCCAGCTGCTGACCTTACTTTGAAGAGTCAGTCTAAGAATAAACCAGTCACAGTTTTGTGAAGATAATCACTTGCTTCCAGACCTCTTCGAAAATAAAGGGTGTCAGAAGAAGACCTTTCGAAGCTCTGGCATTCTTCACATCTTCGTGTGCAGGTACAGTTTAGACCAATTGTGTTTGATGTCGGTGGGAAAGAGTGACTAGCTTGAAATGAACATTGACAACATGCAGAATATAGTCACCCAGTTAACTAGTGAGTTGTCAGTAGAAATCACTGTTTAAGTGGTTTTTACAGCAGATGTGGTATCTGCTCTGAATCTGAATATTTCAAATATCTATAACAGCAGCCAAGGTTTCAGTGAACCCTACCCCCAAACATTCCAAGCCAGGGTAAGTTTCAGCCTTTTCCGCCCATGCATGGCTTCTTGCCTCACAATTGTTTCATTTCCCATTTGATTGCAAGAGACCTAGATTTTGACAGTGGTCCCTATGGCATCTTTATGACTTGCTATGTGTGACTTTTTGTAACTTCATCTCTTCTATCTAAAAATAGGTATGACAACAGATGCAATTTAACATCTGATTAAAGGCACATATTTGAAATAAACTAACATTCAGTAAAGTCCTTAGGATTTTGGAGGTGAGGTTCTTACTAAAACTTAAAAGATAGAAATATTGGTTCCTCCACAAAGATAAAGTTTTTAAAAAAATTGTAAAACTGATCACAGTTTTTAAACAAGTCTGCAAAGACATGTTATTCAAAATTTTTTATTATTAATTTTCTATAACTTAAGAGTTTGAACTTTCTTAAAATGAAATATAGTTAACAGTTAAGAAGATTAGGTGCTAGAATACTTGGATATTCACTCCTGTTGTGCTTCTCCCTGGCTCTGTGAGCTTGAGCAGGTCATTGGACTTCAGTAAAATTACTTCCCTTGCCCAACTTAAACAATTGCTATGATATATATCAGAAAACAATAAAAGCTAACATTTACAGGAAGCTTGATTTCCTGGGATAACAGCCATGCTCTGAATTACATGCCTTAAACGTTTACCTCATTCCATCTTTATTTCAACATTATGAATTAGGTAATACTTTTAACCTGTTTTACAGATATGGGAACTCAGAGAGGTCGAGTGTGCTGAGTCCATATAGCTTACTATCCGAGGGAAGAAACTGGATGTGAAACTTAGCTAAAACGGTTCTCCTTTATAAAATTAAGATGGTCTGCATATCAAGATAACGTGTTTTCTCCCCCTGTTCTAATTGTTCTTTTTCTTTAATACTCTATTCCCCTTCTCTTTCTCCTTTTACCCCTCTCTCTGGTAACAGCTGCTGCTGCTATTCATCATCTACCAGGTAGTACTATAGTAGATTGTTTTTTTGTTCTTTTCTCTAATTTTTATTTATTTTTATTTATTTATTTTGGGGCTGTGCTGGGTCTTCCTTGCTGTGCATGGGCATTCTCCAGTTGCGGCGAGTGGCCGGGGGCTACTCTTTGTCCTGGTATGTGGGCTTCTCATTGTGATAGCTTCTCTTGCCCAAAACAGACTCCAGGGTACACAGGCTTCAGCAGTTACCGTGCAGGGGCTCAGAAGTTAAGGTTCAGGGATCCAGAGCACAGGCTCAGTAGTTGTAACGTGGACTTAGATGCTTCCAAGCATGTGGGATCTTCCTGGACCAGGGATGCAATCCGTGTCTTCTACAGTGGCAAGAGGACTCTTTACCACTGAGCCACGAGGGAAGCCCAGATTGGGTTTTGATAAAGAGTGAACCAGACCCAGGCAAAACAATAATCATCCTCAGTCAATGATCTATCTGCATGTTATAGTCATTCATGAAGTGTTTCTTGAGAATTTACTTTGTGCTGGTAGTGGGGACACAAGTATGAAGAGGATGTGCTTTATTCCTTGAGATGAAAGATGTACATAAATAACCCTAATATGAACAAATGATTGCATGTTATAAGAATGAGATAAATGTAAGAGGAGTTCAAGAGGAAAAAATTAGTTGATTCCAGACTTCCCTGGTGGCTCAGATGGTTAAGCGTCTGTCTACAATGTGGGAGACCCAGGTTCAGTCCCTGGATCGGGAAGATCCCCTGGGGAAGGAAATGGCAATCCACTCCAGTACTCTTGCCTGGAAAATCCCATGGGCAGAGGAGCCTGGTAGGCTACAGTCCATGGGTCCCAAAGAGTCAGCATGACTGAGCGACTTCACTTTCAAGAGGATCAAAGGGTTTCCCTTGCCATTCAGTTGGTAAAGAATCTGCCTGCAATGCAGGAGACCTGGGTTTGATTCCTGGGTCAGGAAGATCCCTTGGAGAAGAAAATGGCAACCCACTCCAGTCTTCCTGCCTGGAGAATCCCGTGGACAGAGGAGCCTGGTGGGTTACAGTCTATGAGGTTGCAAGAGTTGGATACCACTTTAGTGACTAAACCACCACCAAGGGATCAGGGATTTTGCACCAATGTCCAGGGAAAATAATTGCCTTCTTCTAAATCATCAGACTAACCAGTCATGGGGTTATTAAATGCCAAGGAGAAGAGTGGGGTAAGGTGTTAACATTATGGAGACTGGGCGTGGAAAATAAGTCAAAATATCATGTGATAACAGCCTTACTCCTTCTTCTTTAGGTGAAGGTGAAGTCGCTCAGTCGTGTCCGACTCTTTGCGACCCCATGGACTGTTCACACATAAACATTTAATCCCTTTAAGTTTCATCAAGGCAAAGTATATTTACTGTAGAATTGTGTACTTAGATGGCTAGAGAAGGGAAGAAGGGAGGGTGGAGAATGGAAGGGTTATCCTCTCATGTTTCACAGATGTTGATTTCAAGTTTCCACCTGGTAACAGCCTAGGGGCCAGGGAATAAAGATACAAGTCAAAACATAGAGACACACAGAGAACTGACAGCATCCAGCAAGGGAATTACAAAAACTCAAAAAAGCTTCCACTGGCTGAATAAATATCTTTCCTTGTATTTGCACTTTCTTTTTTCTATTTACTGAATTTGAAAAGAGCCATGACTTTATTGCCTTTTCAAAGTTCTGGATTACATAAAAATATAGCCTACGAAAATAAAATTTTTCATATACAGGCTAAATTAAATTGTGATCATCTTTTAGTATCTATGTGCTTTGTTTAAAAAAACACACATAACTGGTAGACAACAAGAAAGATTTTAAACTATAAGTAAGGAAAGTAATAAATGGTGTGCTTTTCATGTAAAATCATGGCTTTCTTCCAGGGAACTTTAGAAATATGTTCAAGATATATAGAAAACCTCCATATGATAGTACTTGAATTTTTGAATTTGCACAAATAGCCCAAGGCAAGTAAGAATCCGAATGAGTACTCATTTATTTTCATAGCCCACACTTAAAATAATTTCATTCCATTTGCCAGACTTACACATCCTGAAAAAAAAAAAAAAAAAACAACAACAAACAAACTGTCATTTCGGAAGTATGATAAATGTGAGTCATCAAGAAGACTAGAAAGAATGGATAAAGGAGTAGGGTTGGGGGTGGGGAAATAAACCCTTTAGTTACAATTTCAGGGAAATGAGTCGACACAATGAAACAAATTCCAAGTCAAGTTGCTCCACTACTATATTACAGAAGCAGTTTAGAATTTTAAGCAGATGCAAAAGGAATAAAGCATTTAAATGGGGAGAAAAAAAGGCCGATAAAGTTTCTGGCTACAATACAAGAGACATATCACTACCATATGATCTAATGTGGGTGTCAGCCGGATTGCGTTCATTGAGGGAAACCTTATTTTTTAACTGTGCTATGGAGTAGAAGCAGGAGGTTTTCAACCTAGTGACAGTCACAGAGCAGCACCTTCCCCCTCCTCCTTTCCACACCTGCAAACTCTTTTGCTTGGGCTGAATATTTAGTGTAATTACATCTCAGCTTTGAGGGCTCCTGTGGCAAATCCCTGGATTAAAAGGTATGGTTTTCAATAATTGTCCTGAACTCTGCTACAGACTAATAAAACTTTGACCAAGTTAAGAAAAAAGGAATTATTTGGTAAGAGAAAAAGAGGAAAAAAAAATGTGTACTGAACTTTTAGTAATGTTTATGCAGTGTTTTAAACAAGTATTGCTTGAAAACAGAAACTAAGTATTTGGTAAAATGGTTGTAATGCATTGTTTTAGTTCTTTCTCTCTGTTCTTTGCAACGATGTTTCTTAGAGAAACTATAACCTAACACGGGTGACTCTCTTTATTGATGTATTTTGTGTTTTTACTAATTAAATGTTTAGCAAATGTTTATAGAAAAGTATTCTAGACTGGCATGCTATTCATAGTTGGATTGTATATTTAAGAATTTATTCTCCTCCTGAATTCTTGCACATTTTAAGAACTTTTAAACTTCAGAGAAGTGAACTTTGGTGATTAGTTATAGAAGTCTAGTGTATATTTCTACAACTTAGAAAATAATAGAAACTGTCACCGGAGAGGTGAAAACAAACACTGACTCTATTTATGCTGATTATTAAGGACCTAACTAAGATGATCTCACAGTTAGCTACATAGTTACTAAAATGTAAAGAAGAGACTGCCAGAGTTTTTGCTGCAAATGAAATTTTATCATAAGATACGTTCACTATAGAATGAAAGTGTGGGTTATTTTCCTTTCTAATTTCAAAACAGGGTAATATGATGACCACTGATTAAGTGGGCTCCCAGTGATATAAATACCTGTGGCTTTTTCTTCAAATTGCTATTTTGACCAGAAAAAGAATCGGATGCCCCCTATAGTACCCCTTATTGATAGATGGATACTGTTTTACTGTTTACTTTTAACTTATTTCTATTATTATTGTGGTTTTTAATTCACCCAGTGCTGGGGGGTTTAATTTGCTCTGCATTTATAGCTTCACTTATCTCCTGAGGTTTAAATTTTGACTTTGAAATTCACACCAAAGGCATAAATGACATCATACAAATGTTGATCTGAATGGTATAATTTAATGGGATGTCATTTAAAAAATCTAAAATTATTATTTTTGATAGAACACATTAAATTATGGCAATGAACTTTACTGAAGTAGTGGCATTCTTAGCAATTAGTATTTAGGAAATAGGCATACATTTTGAGAACACTTAAAATGGTTGAAATGAAATTTTAATAGTATATCATCTCAATAACAGTCTCCTTGATGTCTACATGGGCTACTGCTATAGGTTTGTTTGTTTCCCTGATTTATTAAGAAAGGAAGGAAATGATAGACTATCACTGTCAGTAGCCTAGATTAATTATTTTAAGATGCTGTGTTTTAAGTATTATGATACTGATCTACAAGAAGTTATTTAATTGAGGAATATGTGCAAAATACCTGGCCATATTATTTTTACCCAGGACATTCAGGGTTAAAATGCACACACACCCACCCACCCACACACACACACACACACACACACACACACAAGAAAATGAAAAGTAATGGAAGCTAAAAACTGTCTGAGTTCAGATTCAACCAAAAAGAATATTGTGTAGAGAATTTGTACCATTTTAACAAGAATAAACAAATGTAAATGATAATATTCCCCTGAGCTAATGTTTAATATTCTGTTTTTTGGATTAGTGAACCAGGCTTTTTTTTTTTTTTTTCCCCTGGAGAAAAGATCAGAAACAGACATGTGCATTAATTTCTCATTGCTATTTATTAAATCTGCAATTAGTTTGCTTCATTTTTCTCAAAAATTGCAAGACATGAAATATGCAAGGCTAGCAAACTTGTGGTAAACCGTAAACATTGCATTTTAATGTGAAACAGACAGAAAACCACTCCCTGAGATCCAGTCCAAGGGAACCCTGCCAAAACAATAGGGTCTCCTTTAAAAGGCAATGCAGTAACTGAGTGGGAATGGGTTTCCAGAGAGAATCTGATACTGAATTTAAAGGGGCAGTGTGAATAATAATCTTCGTGGTATTATTTTAAAGTCACTAGCCTGTATTGCATATGTGCTGCCTTTGACGTGCTTCAGTAATAAATATAAACTAAGAATAAAAGTGTAAGAAATTTTAAAACATTTGTTTTCCCTCTAGTGGATCTAGGCAAACATTTCCAAAATATATATTAAAGTTAGCACATATGAAGACTTTATCTTTTCTGTATTGCTATCATTTGGATAGTGACTGGAAATAACATAATTAAAGACGATGAGACTAAAGATAATATCTACAATGTGTTTGGGGAATATTTTGAGCAGTTTTAATGGAGTTTGAAAATATAACAACGCAAAATAGACTGTTCTCTCCATGATCAACTACTTTTCATTATTCAGATTTATTAAGATTTTGTTATCAGATTCATTTAGTTCACTTCAGCCATCTAAACAACCAACTCAATAACAGAGATGTATATATATCTAGAAGGGCTTGTTAAATGAATGGATAAAAATGGTATAGATGAGTTGAAATCATATTTTTTTTCTCAATTTGCTTACAAAGTAATCCTACTGGTAAAATTAGATAACATATGTCATATAAAATAAAATAAAATCAGATAGGATTTTCCATATGTGTTTCCGTCCTTAAAAAGGATTCATTTGAGAAACCATCCAAAAGATTTATGTTAAAAACTGAATCATGCTTATTTCAAGCTCAGGTTTTCAATTTGATATCTTTCTTATGCTAGAAATTTAATATTTAAACAAAGATAACCATATTTTAAAAAATCAAATTTGGTTGCTTAGAACAAATTGAATAACTTGTATTATTAATAAATTGACGGTCAACTGAGTCATTTATGGGCAAAATATTGTGCAAGGCCCCGGTACAGAACAAAGGATAATAAGACACGCCCTGAAGGAGTACATCTTCGAGTGGGGGGGCAGACCAAGCACGCAAAACAAATTACAATATAATGTGATAAGTTCTTTAAAAGAGGTAAGCAACGTGCCTTGGGAGCACAGAAGAAGCAGAACGCGGCATCCTGCCTGGATGCGCGAGAATACTCAAGGGAAGCCCATTATCTCATTTAGCCTTTACAACACTCTCACAAGGTAGGTATTTTAAATGGTGATTAGCTTTGAGTGTGGAGAAGGAAATGGCAACCCACTCCAGTGTTCTTGCCTGGAGAATCCCAGGGACGGGGGAGCCTGGTGGGCTGCCGTCTATGGGGTCGCACAGAGTCGGACACGACTGAGGCGACTTAGCAGCAGCAGCAGCAGCTTTGAGTGTCAGGGTTGAGGTGGGGACTGGGAGTAGAGAGAAAATGGAGAGAAATATGGCTTGTTATCAGTTGGTGTCAAATCGTGCATGGTCTTATTTGCAACAAAGGGGATGGAGACTTTATTGGCAAGCTGTGAGAAGTCAGCAAAGGATTTGCAGTAGAAAATTAATACAATGAAACTGAATTTTTAGAAGATGACTTGGGCAGCAGAGTGGAAGATGGCCTGGAGTGGAAGAAATATTCGAGGCTGAGACTATTTGAAAGCTCTTGTTCAGGGAGTGATGAGAAGGGTCTGGACTGGGATAAATACAGTGTGATGGAGAAATCAGATTGGCTTCCAGAGATATTTCTGAGCAGGAATTGGAGAACTCTCATGTGTACAGACAAAACTTGTTTAACTGTGGCACAGCTTGTGTTGAGTGAGCATTGAAAATTCCAATGTGATTTATCATCGCAACAGTTTTGCAGGTTGACCATATAATCTGTGGTCTTAATTCAGACCCCAAATTCGACGAAGCGATTCAAATACTATTTAAATTTTTCTTCATAAGTAAACAGTGCAAGTTCATCGCTACTGAACCTTGTTACCTTCCAAATATATTTCTAATGTTCTGCTCTTAACAGTACATGAAATATTACTTTTTAATGCTTTTTTCTATGTGCACTCCACTTACATAACACATACATTAGAAAAGGCTATTCTAAACCTTCCGCTATTTCCCAGGTTCCTCGGTTGTGAAAATATACGAGAGAAATCATGAAGGCAACTATCATCTTCCTCTTGGTTGCACAAGTTTCCTGGGCTGGACCGTTTCAACAGAAAGGCTTATTTGACTTCATGCTGGAAGATGAGGCTTCTGGGATAGGCCCGGAAGAGCGCTTTCCTGAAGTTCCTGAGTTAGAGCCTATGGGCCCAGTCTGCCCCTTCCGTTGTCAGTGCCATCTGCGAGTTGTCCAGTGTTCTGATCTGGGTGAGTGGGATGCCAGCTCTCTACCTACCTTTGTCTGCTTTATTCATGGGAATGGCTTCCCTGGGAGCGCAGCATTTTCAGTTTTAATTTCTGCAATTGCAAATGTGAGAGACAGTGCCACCTAATGAGGAGTTAGGGAAGCAGAGTAGGAGTGAAAGAAGTAACTTTGAAGTTAGGGGACTTGCTTCTTTTCTTTAAGTCAGAGAAGCATCACTCTGCAATCTTGGACAAATCACTAAAAAATTTTTTTTTTCTAAGCTTCATGGCTCCCCTTATGTAAAATAAAATTTTGAACAAATAATATATTGTGTTCTATGATTCCAAGGTGATAGATTATTTTAAGTCTGTGATTTGCTCCCATGAAATCTTAGATATTAAGAAAACCTGGGTAATCTCTCTATTCTTGGCTTAGCCCAGATAGCAGGGTTTGAACAAAACTGTGAAGTATGCAGTGTTATCAAAAGCAAAACCAGTAAACTTTTAGAACAAAAATTTATCTTTCAAGTACCAAAATACACTCATAATCCCTGGATCTTAGTTTTGTCTCTGCCTTTGGAATTTTGTAATCTAGCTGTTTATATTCTTTAGAAAGTTTCAAAGAAAATCTTTATAACTAAGTCATGGTATAAATATTTGATATGATCATGAAGCCTATATCTTTAGCCTAACACTGCAAATGCATTTTGATTTATTATCTTTCAAGAAAAATGTGGCCTGGGAATTCCAAGAGCCATATACTCAGAAGATAAATCTCCAGAAAGCTTGGAGCCCCAGCAGATGAGCCAAAGGGGAATGAATTTAGCTTACATGGCAGCTGATTCACATTCCTCTTTCTTTTCTTTTGGTTTGTTTTCTTACTGGAAAGAAAAAAAGAAGGAAAAAACCTCACAGAATGATTCTGCCATGGAGCATTTTCTTATAGAATAAACCCCGTAGCTTTGTAGAGTACTTATTTTAGAAATCCTATAGTTATTCAGAATATGCTTTCTAGTGGTATTTTGCAGGAAAATTTGCCACTAACTCCTAGAGCTGGAATAAACACATATAGGAACCCAGGAAAACATGAAGCATGTTAAATAGTAACAGCTGCTGAAATGCAAACACTTTAAGCTAGATTCTCCGATGCTAACATGTACTGTATAGCCATTTAAACCCAAATAAAAAATGTAAAGGGAGATTTTTAAAAGGCTACAGGATAATACCATTAGATTAATTAATTATTCTTTCATTCAGCAGATATTTTGAGATCTTATAATGGGTCAGATCTGTTCTGGGCCCTGAGGAAAAAGCAATGAGGAAGACAAATATGGTCCCAGTTCTTGTGGGTCTGTTATTCTACTGGTGATGACTTTCCTTTTTTTGAATTGTATATTCGAGACAAAGGGGATTAGATTACTACCAAATTCTACAGAAACTTTTATAGCATGTAGAGATTATCTCCATAACTGGTTTAGACAAGATATCTAAAGAAGAGAATAAACGTGTGATGGATATACTAGTAGTAAAATTTTTCAAATGTTGCAAAAATGGCTGGATTCCTAAGAAGTGTGACGAAAAAGGAATCTCACTTTGCCTGAGGACAAGTTTAAAAGGATCCATAATCCCCAGGGACTGTAGCCTACCAGGCTCTCTGCCCATGGGATTTTCCAGGCAATAGTACTGGAGTGGATTGCCATTTCCTTCTCCAGAGGATCTTCCCTACCCAGGGATCGAACCCGGGTCTCCCGCATTGTAGACAGATGCTTTACCAGGGACGTCCTACATATATTATCAACAATAGAGTTGATATTTTTAAGGAAGATAGGTCCAGTCACCTCACTGAAGTTTTATTTTTTCCATATAGTTTTACTTTGCTTTCTTGATAAATAACTCATAAAGCTTGACTCTGATGAAAGCATTGGGATAGTTTATTAATTGTCTATCATGAATATTTCCCAAGCCTATGGTTCAAAACTAAACAGAAAAAGGTAACCTTAGAAAACATCAAGTCATTGATGTAGCTGTTTCATGATACAGTTTCTTGGTTGTCCTTGAGATTGCTTTGTTTATTTTGTGTTGTTTTCAAATGAGAAAGTTTTCCAAGTTATCTTTTTCTCTAAGATCTCAGAGAATACAGTATTCCTTTGGGCTTAATGATCTTTTTACAGAAGAAGTAGCTGAGATTGAAACAATGATTCATTTTGGAGAGCCATGTTTGAAGAGGAGCCCTGAGTTCCAGTGAGCAATGTATGGTCTCATACAAGTTACTTTTATTTTTATTTTTTAATTTCACAGATGAGTAGTTAAATACATATTCAAAAAATTGGTATTTCTAAAATATAAAATACATTTTTTTAAAAAGAAAAGCAATCCACTTGCCTTTAAAGAAAACACTGTATTCACATTTTCAACGACAACTTAGCCTCTGCTCCCTTTATGATCGTGATAAGCTGTTCAGAGTCTTAACATTTTCATCTGCAAAGAAATCACAGTCCTAAAGATCCTATTATCTGTGTGAAGTACCTGGCCCATAGTGGAGGTTCAATAGGTTTTTGCTATGTGATGATTACATGGAGTAAAAATGAAAGAAGCATAGGAAAAAGCAGAGAAGTGGACAATCTCATTCATAGTAAAAGCAAGCATGCTAAGTCACTTCAGTAGTGTTCAGCTCTTTGCAACCCTCTGGACTGTAGCCTGCCAGGCTCCTCTGTCCATGGGATTCTCCAGGCAAGAATACTGGAATGGGTCGGCATGCCCTCCTCCAGGGGATCTTCCTGACCCAGGGATCTTGCATTGTCAGGTGGGTTCTTTACCACTAGCACCACCTGGGAAGCCTAAAATGAAGTCAATGCAGTTTATTTTTTAAATTCTCTAGTGAGCTGAACACGAAGCTTGAATTATTATCATTTATTGTTCTTCAGTTGGTAAGCAAAGAAAAAATGCAGTGCACTTTGGGATAAGAAATGTGAATGCTTATATAAACAATTAATATTTTCTTAAGGATTATTTTTACCAGAGCTTTTAATGAACAGGGAGGAGCTTCAGTGTTGAAGGATAATAGTGCTTTGTCATCTTATTATCCAAACAGTGTTTAATGTAAGCAAACATTTCTTATTAAAATGTCTGATTATTTTGCCGTAAGAAGTATTTCTGACAAAGTTAAACAACATGTCTTTAAACAGTTCTTTCAAAGCTAAGATGTAAAAACTGTGAAGTTAAAAATGAATAATCAGCCCATGGGAAGCTTGAAGTGTTCAAGAAGACCCGTTGACTATTTTAGTTCCTAGTTCCAAGTTATCTGAATAGTATGTTTTTCTAGAGCATAGCGAATTGAAAAAGTAAACATATATTTAGGCTAAGAAAGTTATGAATTCTCCATTGATATTGACCAAATTATTTGGCTCAGCTTGTATTTAACTTGTAATTTGAACCATAATTTTATGAGACACATATATTCTTTTCATTATCTATCCTCTTAAGGCATAAAAATATGCTCATAATTATAGCATTTATAAAATATCAATATAAAAATAAATGTAGGATTAGCAAATTCAGAAACCTATGGATTTCCTTAAAATAATAAACCCACAATGTAACTCATTCTTGTCAGATCTTTTGAAAAGATGCTTTATTTTACATACTTATTACCTTAAGGAAGACTGTTCCCTTACTTATGTACTCTTTGGCCTAGCCATTCATCTTTGGATCAAGTGTCACCAAGAAGCATTATTTGGTACTTTCATCTCATTTATTAAAGACAGATAAGCCCTAAGTGGTGAAATAAGCATAAGTATTGCTTTTTGACTATTCTTCCAAATTAAAGCAATGTTTATTAAAATTTTTATTATAAACAACTTTCAGAAGATTTGAAATACCCTTAAAAACACTTGATCATGGAAAGATACTGGATTATGAAGTGCAACATCTCTGGACTCAAGTTCAGCTTTACCATTTATGGTGGTTCAGACAGTAACGAATTGCCTGCAATATAGGAGACCTGGGTTTGATCCCTGGGTTGGGAAGATCCCCTGGAGAAGGAAATGGCAACCCACTCCAGGATTCTTGCCTGGAGAATTCAATGGAGAGAGGAGCCTGGTGAGCTACAGTCCATGGGGTCACAAAGAGTTGGACATGATTGAGTGACTAACGTGGAGACTGACACCTGTAACTTTGAAACTTTCAGAGCCTGTCTCCTCACTGGATAAATGGGAATATCTCTTACTTCATTAGGTATGAATAGAAAATATTTATACAAAACATTTTTCATACTAAATGTTATGTCCAGTTTACTACTTAAGTAAGCTAATAACATGAGGCTATTTCTCATCAGTTCAGTTCAGTCGCTCAGTCGTGTCTGACTCTGCGACCCCATGAATCGCAGCACGCCAGGCCTCCCTGTCCATCACCAACTCCCAGAGTTCACTCAGACTCACGTCCATCGAGTCCATGATGCCATCCAGCCATCTCATCCTCGGTCGTCCCCTTCTTCTCCTGCCCCCAATCCCTCCCAGCATCAGAGTCTTTTCCAATGAGTCAACTCTTCGCATGAGGTGGCCAAAATATTGGAGTTTCAGTTTTAGCATCATTCCTTCCAAAGAACACCCAGGACTGATCTCCTTTAGAATGGACTGGTTGGATCTCCTTGCAGTCCAAGGGACTCTCAAGAGTCTTCTCCAACACCACAGGTCAAAAGCATCAATTCTTCGCCGCTCATCTTTCTTCACAGTCCAACTCTCACATTCATACATGACCACAGGAAAAACCATAGCCTTTACTAGACGGACCTTTGTTGGCAAAGTAATGTCTCTGCTTTTGAATATGCCATCTAGGTTGGTCATAAGTTTCCTTCCAAGAAGTAAACTTCTTTTAATTTCATGGCTGCAAGGTTTTTATTTTTATATGAAATTAAGAAACACTAAGTATATGGCTTGCCAAGCTGGATACAAAATAGCGCCTTTTCTCCCCTTCTCCTCCAAAGAAAGCCATATCACATCCAAATATAAATAGGCAAAAATTAGAAAATTATATATTATCAAATTAATATAATTATCAGAATAGTATTCTCCAAAGACTCTTCCTTTGAACTAAATTGGTTTGGTTGAGTAGAGAACAATAAAATGTTTGGCTATTTTATAATCATAAATGATTCACAACCTATATAGTTAGCCCTCTAAAGAAGAGGCCAGAAGGTGGAACATTTTATTTTTCCAGGCAAAAGCATTATGAATAACTAATGTTCTTAAAATGTACCTCATGATGCAAATAATATTTTACTTGTCTAAAATCTCAGAAAAATGTACAGCCCATTAAATTGCACAGTTTTCTTCTTTTTAAAATCATTTTGCTTCAATTAGGAAAATTTTGTCAGTGGTCACCACTTGGGCCTTAGATGCCACAACATCTAAGGGGAAACTGTTTTTTGAGAAGCAAATCTTATGTATGAGGTAAATGAACCATTAGACTTCTTCCATGAAATCATCTTGGAAGAATAAATTAGTCCTCTTTGTCAAGGGTCAGAGAGAATGCTGGAAGCTTAGTTGCTTTCATAGTTTATATCTAGCTTCACATCAGCAGGGATGTGGGATGACCCTCATTCATTGTTTCAGATGCATCAAAAGGGTATCTCTAAGATGTGATACAAGCAAGAGGCTGTGCACAGAGCATGCCCATTGGTTGCCTAAAATAGTTTGGGTTAGGAGTAGAGTATGACAGATCTCAGATGCAGCAAGAGGAATGTTCAGGAATGATCCAGATAACCAAAGCCTCTGACTCAAGGGGTTAAAGAGAAGGAGGAGGAAGAGAGGAGTCAGAGAAGGCCAAAGGAAGCATCTGTCTCCTTGATCTGACTGACAACTAACATATCCCTGGTTTCCTTCTTAGTCCCAGAGGGGAGAAGGAGGCAGCTGTGTGGGATCAAGGCATTTGGTTAGACTGCAGCTGTGATGCATTCTCCTCTGGAAGATCATTCCTGGCCCCAGAGGACAGGATGGGAATAGGTTAGCCAGAATATCAATTTCCTGGATGAAAGAGGAAATGCAGAAGACCCTCTAATCTTAATTTTCTCCTTCAAAAGAGTAGTGAGAAAATTATGTATTTCTTTGAAAATAGGCACAAAGGAGAATTAACTCAGTTTGCAATCCAGTCTTAATAAAAGGAAGAAGTCCTGTAGCAGCTATACTGTAACACTCAAGATTCAATTAACCCTTGACTTAGTCTGGAGATGGTTTTCAGGCAATTTCTTCAGCTTGTCTGCTTCCATGATTTCACTGTAAATCTATATTAGCCTTATGATGACAATAATCAATTAATTACATTTAAATAGATGATAATTATTCATTACCTTTAATCATCTATTTAAATATCTACCTTCTGGGACTTCCCTGGTGGTCCAGTGGTTAAGACTGTGCTTCCAAAGCAGGGGGCAAGAATCTAATCCCTGGTCTGGGAACTAAGATCTCACATGCTGCAGAGCATGGCACAAAAAATAAAAAAATAAAACCAACCCAAACAAAATGTAATTAGATTGTTATATAAAAATAAATCTCTACTTTCCCTACCAGAAGTAAAGCATAGTGATAATTTATCTTTTGGCCCTCTACTCCAAAAAATGCCTTATACTTGGTAGGTTCTCAAACATCAGTAAATGCTTGATATGAATGAATTAACATATACATGACTTAGTGCCTGAATGAGTGCTTAATTTTATTTTCTTGACTCTATCAAGCTGGAAACAGGATAGAACATGACTGACTAGAAATTAGAAGTCATGAAACTAGTGTATCCTTTCTTATTCTTTTTGAGGATGATTGTTGAACCAGGAGTGGGCTTCCCAGGTGGCTCAGGGGTAAAGAATCTGCCCACAGTGTGGGAGACCTGGGTTCAATCCCCGGGTCAGGAAGATCCCCTGGGAAAGGGACTGGCAACCCACTCCAGTATTCTTGCCTGGAGAATTCCCCGGACAGAGGAGCCTGGCAAGCTACAGTGCAAGGAGTTGCGAAGAGTATAACAGGACTGAATGACTGACACACACACATAGAACCAGGAGAAGGTTTCCCAGGTGGCTCAGGGGTAGAGTCTGCCTGCCAATGCAGGAGATGCAAGTTTGATCCCTGGGTCAGGAATATCCCCTGGAGAAGGAAATGGCAACCTCTTCCAGTATTCTTGCCTATAAAAATCTCATGGACAGACAAGCCTGGCAGGATACAGTCCACAAGGTCCCAAACAGTTGGACACAACTGAGCATACACACACACACACAGAATCGGGAAGCTCAAACTTTCCTTAAGTTATTTGGAAAGAGAATTAAATTAAAGGGAAGTTTTAGTATTTCTGAATCCTACTGCCATCATGTTAAATTGCCATTTTTAAGAGAAGAAGGAAATGTGCATGCCTTTAGCAGAAATGTTTTTTGATGGACCTGGGACTCCATTATATTATACTGGTCATGTGTCAAAACTAAGTGTATCACCATTGTCTTGATTATTACATTGGGGACAGAAATATTAAAAAAGTGTTGGAAGTCAACAAGAATAAATCTTGCAGTTTGGACCCATGCCACAGGGCAGAAAACAACAAAAAAAGGCATGGTATTTTAGGACATCCTGGCCTTTGTCCAACATGATGTTTACCAGATTGCTGAAATTTACTAGCACAACAATACCATTCATCACCGAGACAACTAGAAAAAAAAACCGCACTTCTTAAAAATATACGTATTTGCATTTATTTCAGAAATGATTTCCTGGTAATGTCTTAAATAGAGTTTTATTTATTTTAATTAATAACCCAATTTTAAAGAAGATAAAGTTTCCTTTACTGAATTTGGAAGAGCAACTAAATAATTCAGTCTAGCCTTGAAAACAATTGCGTTTTAACAGAAGATTTAGAATTCTATTAAAGAATGCTCATTGAAAAATAATTGGATTTAGGAAACCACTTTGTTCCAGTTACTATTCTGAATAAATATTACCTCAAAACTTAGGGACTTAAAAATAATTTTATTTGCTCATAATTTAAGCTACAGAAAATTTGAGCAGGTCTTAGAAGGGCTGCTCTCCCTTGTGGTCTCTTAGGCATTTGCAGTCAAGTGGCCATGGTTTCCCAGATGGCGCTAGTGGTAAAGAACGCACCTGCCAGTGTAGGAGATATAAGAGATGTGGTTCCATTCCTGGGGTGGGAAGATCCCCTGGAGGAGGGCATGGCAACCCACCCCAGTATTCTTACCTGGAGAACCCCATGGACAGAGGAGCCTGGCAGGCTACGGTCCATAGGGTTGCAGCGTCAGATGTGACTTAGCACGCATGCATGTTGGCTGAGGCCATAACCATGGTGGGGGTGACCCAGTCTGGGTCAGCTCAAGACAGCTCACTCTAGTGACTGACAGTTGGTGCTGCTGTTACCTGGGAGCTCAGCTCTTCGGTCAGCTGGCATGTCTTCCAGTGGCCTCACCAGCACAGTGGTCTCAACGTAGACAGACTCAACTTACATGACCCCACACTGTCCCCAGAGCAAGCATGCTGGAAGAATTGGGTAGAAACAGCCTTTTCTGACCTAGTTCCAAAAGCCACACCATGTCACCTTCACCTTTAGTTCTGAGAGACATCATAAGGCCATGCCAAATTTGAAGGGAGAAGAATTTGACTCCATCTTTCAATGGGGTTGGACAAATGTGTATTGAATAAGAATATGTAGGATCCCGAGTTTCACAACTAAAACCTGGAGCAGCCAAATAATTACCTTTTTTAAAAAGAAAGTCTGTTTTAAATGGAGGCAGGAGCTAGCCTCACAAAGGTGTGTGTGCACATATATATGTGTATCTGATAATTTACATTAAAACTAACTAAATTTCCCTATAGGTTTCTGATTTTAGCACAGACTAATAAGAACATCATCATAGAGTCTACCTGATCAGCACTGAGGAATCAAAGACTAGCTGATATTTAATGGTCTTTCCCTTTGTGAAATTCTAAGAATATGTAGCTAGGATTATTCCCCCTTCATATTCTTCCTGTAATTTCTGAATGAGCTTAGTTAGCACTCTGATGCCTTGTCTAGCCCTTTTCAGTATGTTATTGGGTCTGATGTCAGAACAGTTCTTGTTAGGGATATGAATAGGGATGACAGGAAAAAAACAATATCCTGTTGGAAACCAAGAAATAGTCTTTTCATCTGCATTTTGTCACCCTAGTTACATGAGCTTGTTCATGTCACCTAACTTTTTCTAAAAATCATATGAAAAAATGAAATTTTCATACTGCCTTAACTATTTCATTTGATTGCTATGAGATTAATGAGATAACATATTTTCATTTTTTATAAATTGTAAAGCTATGTAAATATAAAGTTTTAATAGTAGAATACAAATCTGTTAAGTCTCTCAAGTAAATATGAATTTTCTAGCAATTCAGAGATTGTAGGGGTATGATTTTAATCATTAAGATGACTCTCTAACAATTAAGCTGCAAAAGCCACAAACCTGATTTTTTTTAATGGTAAATCATCAGGGGAACAATGTATATAATTCACCCCACATAGTTCTTGTTATTATAAAATTCTAGAATGACAGCAAAATCAAAATGATCAGCCATCCAGATATATCATTTTTTGTCCACATCTGAAATGAACCTGCACTTTGGCACTGAACAACTGTTAAGGCAACTTTGACACTGAACACTAGAATTCACATTCAACAATGTATAAAAATAAGAAAAAGCAGGAATTAAGACATGGACAAAGAACCCCATGAAGTAATAATAAAATTTAGGCAGTAACTTTTTTCCAAATGAAAGGAAACGTGTCTTTTCTTTGTTAAAAACACTAATTATCAAAGATTTGGCAGAAGTCTGACACTCCTTAATTGCATGAAATTAGCAAACTGACATTTCTGAAAATGGCAATGATCATGAGTGTATAGTACAGTTAAATATCCTCCTACAAGGTAGCTGTTCTGTGGTTTGCTGTTTGTCACTGAAAACACTTCATTTCTTTTACTCCTCTGTGAACTATTTCCGTAGTTAGTTCTTAGAATATATTTATGCATGTGGAGAATCACCTGCATTTTGATATTCAAATTTATAACCATAGCTGACCACTGAATTGGAAACTATAGACTTTTTTCCACTATCATCAGATCAGTAATAATGTGAAAAATTACTTGGAAAGAAATTAGAAGTTGGTGATTTCAGATACATTTTCTGTAATTTCCAAGGAAATATGAAGATAAAAATATGGTTACCTTGATAATCTACCTTCATATGCTTATATATAATAAAAATCGAAAAGATATCTTCCCAACCTAGTTATTATATACCCTGTTGTAATTTTCCTTTTAATTGAAAACTGTAGATTGAATTCTTTTTTCCATGAGAATTTGGGCAATTTCTATCTTGTGCCTGCTATATCCTCAGGCAGGGCCTGCCTAATAAATTAATGATGTCTAAAAATATCCAATAAGCCTTTATTGAATGAATGAAAGAATGATCTTTAGCACTTCAAGTTTCAGATATGATGAAGAGGTTAAAAAGCACTTCTAATTTCTTATACATTAATATGAAAATGATCATATGAATTTGAGTTAATAAAATATCATCTTATATTAATATGGGACAAAACCCATGGAACAAAGCAAGGCAAAAGGCCTCAGTTCAGTTCAGTTCAGTCGTTCAGTCATGTCTGACTCTTTGCGACCCCATGAATTGCAGCATGCCAGGCCTCTCGGTTCATCACCAACTCCCAGAGTTCACTCAAACTCACATCCATTGAGTTGGTGATGCCATCCAGCCATCTCATCCTCGGTCGTCCCCTT